>OW386292.2:85633135-85820277 GCA_936432065.2 Rutpela maculata
CCAGACCAGGGATTGGACTGAATCTATTTTCTGTATCAAAGAGGGACACAGGACGGATTCAAAAGCGCGCCCCTGTTCCGGAAAGCTCCGAGGAGGACTGAGCAAGAGGGGAGGGAAAAAATACTTCATATTCACTGTGAAGCAAATAAACCTAAATACAGGGTGTAAATAGTTTCATGTCATTAAAAAAAAAACTGGTAATGGGGACCGACTAGACAAACAAAAAACCTTTGACTTTTTTCTCTAGGGGCACTTTGAAAAAAAAACTGACCTAGGTCAACAATTTGAATATTAGGGTAGGAAACATTTGAGAACCACTGCCTTTCTGGGTCAATGGACGTATACTTCCCAATTATATACAACTTTTAAATAATTATAAAAAAGTGCAAAGATTACCGACTGACTCGATCTCGCCGGCCCGCGATTTCAAAGCAAAGAAGGGCGGCATCTTTGAAGACCGCCTCAACCGAAACAATTATAAAAATGTAATAATTCGTTATCTCTCTTTGCAGAACTTCAAGCAAATGATGGGCGTAGAGGTTTAAACACAGCATTTATTTACATGTGTGTTTTTTTAATTTAGAACAAAATATTGGAGCTTTTATTGTTGTTTACAATTTATCAGATTTCAACAAATCAAATGAGTAATTATTGCATGGCATTGGGAAATAAAGAGTGAGGCGTCTGAAATACGATAACAGAAAACAATTGTGTGTATTTTAAGTTAAGAAAAAATCTGATTTATTTAACGAATTGCCAATCAGGTATCGAAAACTAAAATATTCGATAAATCTAGAACTTACCCATAAATTATTGTTAATTTACATAAATTGTTCGAAATGGCCTCCGTTTGCATCAATACACTTTTCGGCATGTCGAACTAAGGACATACGCACTCCGTTCAACACATTTGGTAAATTAGGATCATTTCTTATGGTTTCTATGCACATTAAAATACGTTGCTGCAATTGTTCCAAAGTGTCAATTGGACCACGGTAGATCAGAGATTTAAGATGACCCCAAAAATAAAAATCCATCGAATTTAAGTCGGGTGACCTAGCAGGCCATGGTACTGGTCCGCCACGCCCAATCCATCGTTGAGGAAACTCCCTGTTTAAAAAATTTCGCACAGCCAGACTAAAATGAACTGACGCGCCATCATGCATATACCACATTCTTCTGCGCTTTGCCAAAGGTACATCTTCCAACAAATTTGGAAATGTTTGTTGTAAAAAGTTTAAGTTTACATCACCATTTAATCTAGCGGGTAATTCTATAGGCCAAATTATTTCATTACCGCAAATTCCTGCCTGAAAATGCGCCCTTCTTATTACATGTGGGTTTTCGTCTGCCCAATAGTGCATATTTTTAAAATCAAACACTCCACTCCTGGTAAAACACGACTCATCGGAGAAACAGAGAAAGTTTAAAAAATCCTCATTTGCCGGGTGTTTTCTCAAAATCCACCTACAAAATTCCATTCGCCCTGCATAATCTTGAGGTTCTAGAGCTTGCACACGTTGATAGTGATAGAGGTGTAAGTTCATATCCTCCAAACCACAAAATGGGATACTCCCACACGGTTCGCGATATCGCGGATGCTTGAAGTTGGATCCTCTTAAACGAGTTTCAAAACTTGAACCTCCGCTTCAATACTCTATCTTCGCGTTGTGGATCCCGTTCTCCTCCATGTCCATCGAGACAACCTGTTTCCCGAGGACGCTGAGCAATGCTTACAAATGTACGTGCACAAAGATAAAGTCGATTAGGGAATCTTAAACGATAACGCTGTTCCGCAGCTGCTGCATTCCCAGGACATTCTCCATACATCAAGTGCATATACGCGAGCTCTGGATAAGTGTAATCTCTTATAGCGTTCAAAATCTGCGTTTTAAAATACCACACTAAACTATCAACTAACGTTGTCAGTAAAGAAAATAAAAATAAAAACTTGGTCCAAAATCCAAAAAGCAACACAAAAAGAACGAACAAGTAGTGTCTGTACGTAATCAAGAACTTAACGACTTGGTAAGTCAATAAAATAAATCTTAACTGTAAATACGTGGCCCAAAATTCAAAAAGAACAAAAGCAACATACAAAAACAACGAACGGGTTCGACGTGTATACTTAACGAAGTGCCCACAGAAACTAAAATATTGCACAAGGGAGAGTTTTCTTCAGATCTATTAAGCACTCAGAAAACGCCGACGTCTTTCACCTTTACTGCACCGCTAAAGACCTTACCTTACCTACTTTTAAAAAGCCATAAAAAGTGTGATTATCAACTTGTGCCCTCGCCGACGCACGGTCTCTAACAAATGAGCGCGACACTTTGGAAGAGCCGTATTAGCGTATTTGATGGTTAGAGGCGCCGACATATGCGACGATAAAAGCCTATCCCAACATTCCAGCAGTTCTCAAACCATATTATTGAAAATTTTCGAAATTTTTGTTTATTTTTTTTCCCTAAAACTATGGGTTTTAGACCCCATGTTATATAAGATTTTCTTGTTCGTTTAGTCGTTCCCACCACCAGTTTTTTTTTTGGACGGCTGCAAAGCAGAAGGAAGTTGAGGTCCTCATAGTTAGCGAATCTAACAAGAGGAGGATTGGCAAAAACAGGCCCGGATGGTACGTCGAAGGCAGCAGAGACGCTGCTATTGAGATCCTAAGCCGGAAAATCTGTGTGCACAGGAGTGGGAGTGGACACAGATTCGTTTGGGTGGAGGAGCTGAATGATGCGATTTTATTCAGCTGCTACTTCTTACCCAACGCCATGCTGAGAGATCTAGAAGGGGCTCTAGAAGAAATGGGGCATAGGATTAGAGAGCTAACTAGGAGAACCAGTAAAGATGCAATCGTGGCGGGGGATTTTAACGGCAGAGCTCCTGAATTGGGAATGGAGTCCACAGACCGTCGCGGAAATGTAATAGTAGAGTGGTCAGCCCAAATCAACCTACAGGTCATAAACAAGGGAACGAAGTTCACATTCGTGAGAGGAACAGTGGTTCTATCCCAGACATAACGCTGGCCTCAACAGGCGCAGTGAGGAGGATTAGCAACTGGAGGGTTCTCCTGGAGGAAACATTGAGTGACCATCGGTATATAGAATACGAAGTGGGTCAACAGACCGAAACATAAGGGCAAGAAGCTGGAGATTAGGCCGGTTGGACAGAGGTATCTTCAAGAGAACCCTTGAAGATCAGATGACAGGTGGTAATGCCACAACAGAGGAGGACCTAATTAGGGCGGTTACTAGAGCCTACGATCAAGCAATGCCGAGGAGGATAGTTATAAGACCAAACGGCTTGATATATTGTTGCGGCCAGAAGGAAATACGTTAGGGGAAATAGGAGACACGGAGTGCAAGAGGAGAATGCGGCCATACAACACCAGAATAGATTAAGAGACGCAATCAAGAAGTCAAAAAATGACAAATGGAAAGAGTTGTGCTAAGACGTGGATATGGACGTGTTGGGAGATAGGTTCAAGATTGCGACGAGGCGCACGAAAGTCCCCCCTCCGACTATAACATCCGAAAAGAGGGTGGAGATCGTAAATGCCCTATTTCCAGGAAGGGACGAAATATGGAGACCAACGGAGGTGGAAGAGGTTCCCCGTTTTACCGAGAAGGAAATGTCGGAGGCGTGTGGCAGGCTTAAGAACGGAAAGGCTTCGGGACCGGATGAAATCCCCCGGAAATAGTCATCAAGTTGGTTGCGGAAGAACAACCTAGGGTTATCCATTGGAAAGGAGAAACTTCCCCGAGAGATGAAAGAAGGCAAGACTGGTGTTGATAAAGAAAGGGGACAAGCCACCAGATGAACCGTCCTCATATATGCCGGTATGTCTGCTCGACAATGGGCAAGCTAATGGAATATCTGCTGCTGGGGAGGCTAGAGGACACTGAAGAGAAGGGAAGGTTATCGGAGACCCAGTTCGGTTTTAGGCAGATCCACGGTAGGAGCGATAAGGCGCCTAACCGAAACAGCTGGGGAGGCTACAAGAGCCAAGAAGGTCTGTGCGGTAGTAACTCTGGATGTTCGAAATGCTTTGAATACTGCGGATTGGGGCAAGATAGTTAAGAAGTTACGAAAGTTGAGAATAGCCTCGTACCTGTTTAGGATAGTAAAGAGCTATCTCGAGAACAAGTGGATAGGTCTGGAGGTAGAGGGCGCTACCCAGTGGAGGAAGATGACTTGTGGTGTTCCACAGGGATTGGTCCTTGTGGAATATAATGTTTGATGATTCATTACACTTATCCCAACAGGAGGATTTTTAAGGTGATCTGATATGCCGACGATCTGGTAATAGCAGTCACAGCCAGAACGGCGAGGGAAATCGAGGTGGCGGCTAATACGGCCATTGGAAAAATAGAGAGATGGACATGATAACATCAGTCATGAAAATCAAGGAAGTAGATGAAAGAAACTTGAACCTCTAATCGTTTTAATGAAGTTGAGAAGTAAGGGGAGGACATTTCTGCGGTGGCTGATCATTTATAACACCTGACACTAAGATTGACCTGATATTTTGACGGGAAACGAGAACGGTTAAAGGATATCAACACCGAATAACGTTCACGATGTTGCATAAAAGAAACAAACCAGTAGGAAAGGCTGCAACACTCCTAGCTGCAAGGACTTTTGTGACATTCCTCGAATTAAAAAATTTATTGATAACTCACTGAGACAACAACCGAGAGAAACGGCCTTGCAATTTTCCGATAGATGTATCGATATCAAGTGCTTATTATTGTCCAAATTAACATGCCAAGAATTGGTGGAGTAAATAAGAACAATGAAAGTCGAATTATATAATAAGTTTACACTAAGAGCATTTTCAACAGCTAAGTCACCTTCTACTCTGTAAGCAATCCAAAGATATCGAAGAACCTATCTAAATCATCACGGAAGAAGAAAACATAAACTACTACCGTTCCAAAATAAATTACACCTCTCAAAATAATGAAGCACAAAATCACAGACCCAAATATTACACACCAATGAAGAATAAATCCACCGCAAACACGAGCAATACCGAATAATCAGCAGCAACAGTTAAGAAATTTCCAGCAACCCCACATAAACATATGTGGCAATAACAACACCAACAACTCCAACATCATCAGCACCAACAGCACCAACAGTACCAACGGCAGGCAAATTGGATGAGACCCAATCCGAGGTACTTTCAAAATCAACCAGGTCCTAGCAAAACGAGGAGCCAACAAAATGTTTTCATGCCAAAAAACCAACCTATGACGAACGCACCTACGCCAATGGAATTAGACTCTCGAAAAACACGTATTTCAAACCAAATGCTACAAACTTGGAGATACGCACTCCAACAAAATTGAAAGAACGAACAACTCCATATGCAACAGTCAGAAGACCTAGGACAATTTACGACACCCAAAAATAGCTATAATGAAAATTTTGAATATCAAGAAAGTGACAAATTCAACTTCGAAGATTATCAAGAATATGATAGCAACGAACAAGAAAATGTAAATTTTCCGATAGGAGCCTCGGAAATTACAGACAGACAAAACTAATAGAAGTTCATACGTCAACAAACAACCGGTTACCATATATTAAAATACCCGAAATTAGTGCACGATTTATGATAGACACTGGATCGACAAAATCATTTAAAATTGAACAAAGTGCCCGAAGTCACTTTCAAAATAATATGCAGGAAAATCCATTTTGTATTACGACACCACATGATACAACTCACCATTCCCGTGCTGAAATTCCGATTTTATCCATATTCAGATGGCCGGATTTTACCCACAAACACTACATTTTTAATTGCAACACAAATTATGAAAGGAACGGACCTTTTTATGAATTTAGAAGCGAAAGTAGACTTCAAACAAGTCCTTTTGATCACCCCATCACAGAAATTCCCCTGTAAATCTGTGGAAATCTAATAGTTTCTCAAGACACAAAATCTCAACCAAACTTAACGAATAATCAAGTTATGGAAATTATCCAAACTATACCACCTACATCGCAGTCGATTATTTTCATCCATGTGCATACTACTTTGCAACAAGGAGTATAGAAAATTCCAGAATAACCTAGAAATAGCCGCATCATTTGTCACAATAAAAAACAACCAAGCACTTACTACAGTAATTAATAATATGGAAGAAACACAGGTTTTAAAAATTACAAAACCATTAGCTATTGCAGAAATTTTACCTCTTGAAGAATTACATCAAACCGAAATGTACATCGCATAAATGGAAATAGACTGTAACGAAATAGATAATATTCAAAAAGAAAATCTGAAAAATCTGAGACTAAATCATTTAAATAAAGAAGAATATCTCGCTATTAGGAATTTGTGCATTGAATATAGATATTTTTTATAACGAAAAATTACAATCAGATTAAACATCATACTAGGTTAAAGGACGAAACATCTATATTTACCAGATCCTACAGGTATCCGCAAGTACACAAGAAAGAGGTTCAGAATCAAATTTCTTCTATGCTACAACAAAACATAATAAGACCAACCAGTTCACCATGGTCAAGCCCCGTCTGGATCGTGACAAAGAAATTGAACAACTCAGGAAAAAGAAAATTGAGAGTCGTGATTGACTATCGGAAATTGAACGAACGGACAATAGATGATAAATACCCTTTTCCGAATATTCTGGACAAATTGCACAAAAGCACAATATTTTATATTGCTTGACCTCGCCTCTGGTTTTCACCAGGTATAAATGAACCCCGATGACATCGAGAAAACGGCGTTTTCTACAGAACTGGGTCATTATGAGTACACCAGGTTGCCTTTTGGCTTAAAAGGAGAACCATCCACATTCCAGAGGGTGATGGACAATGTTTTAAAGGGAACACAAAATGAAATCTATTCAGTATACCTCGACGATATAATAACATACTATGCTAGCCTACAAGAACATAAGGAACATTTAAAAAAAAGTGTTCCAATATCTACAAGAAACACAATTTAAGGTACAACTCGTGTTATGCCAAATTCCGACAAAATTAAGGCAGTCCAAAATTACACCCTGCCTAAGACAACCAAAAAAATAAAAAGATTCCTAAGACTCGTGGGCTACTACCGCCGATTTATTTCCAACATGGCACAAATAGTAAAACAAATGACATCAATGCTGAAAAAGAACACGAAATTAGTGCATTCACAAGAATTTATTCAAGCTTTCGAAACATGTAAAAAACTTTTGACTGAGGCACCAATATTACAATACCCTGACTTTTCGAAACCTTTTATTGTAACTACTGACGCGTCGAATGAAGCTATAGTTAGTATCATCTCACAGGGCGCCGTAGGCCAAGATCACCCAATTGCGTATGCCTCAAGAACGCTAAACGACGCGGAACGTGAACTTTTAGCTGTTGTATATCCGTAACGGAAATTTTCAGGCCCTATCTATACGGCCACAAATTCACGATATACACGGATCACCGTCCACTGAAATGGTTGTTTAATTTAAAGGAAACAGCTAACATGAAACTAACTAGGCGGAAACTAAAGTTAGAAGAATTCAATTATCGAGCCGAATATAAAAAAGGAAAATCAAACACTAATGCTGATGTATTTTATCCAGGATCCAAATGCATCCGTTAGATTCACAATCTTTAATAGTTAATGCAGATGAAGAATTAGATGCCCTCCTAAGCGAACTTGGAAATACAACAGAAGAACCACGAAATCTAGACACGCCCACGTCAGATCAAGTTCAACAAAATCTAAACCCGCCTGATCGACCGATAACACCGGTTTCAACAGCACATTCAATAAATGACGAAAACCCTACCGCTAGTATACCAATACTGAACCCATAAACCCGAACGAGCCAAAAATTATAAAACAAGGACAAAAAACAATTCTCGAGGCCGAAGTACAAGCCGAAACCATAATGGAAAACCTATTTAATTTACTCAGAGATTTTACGTTAACAGACCGTCAATATTATGTGTTCACCGACAAGGAAGACACATATAAGAAACTGTGTGAAGCGTATACTAACCAAATTTACAGATAACGTACCTATATTGATTAGATGTACTCAAAAATTGATCGATGTATTAGAGCAAGGAGAACAACTAGGAATAATACGCAACTACCAAGAAGGAAAAACCAACCACGGCGAAACAAAAGAAACTATTGGTCGCCTTAAACGGAAATATTATTGGTCAAACCTTCAGCGTGGTATTGAAGAATTTATTAAAAACTGCGAAATTTGTAAGAGAGGTAAATATGAAAGAGTACCTGAATTTATGCCTATGATGTTAACCGAAACTCCAACTAAACCCTTCCAAATCTTACACATGGATGCGTTTATTATGAAACAAGAAATATTTTTAACTATTATCGACGCTGTCAGCAAACTCGCCCAAACATTTGAGATCCCTGCAAAAACACGCACACACATTACAGAAAAACTATTTCACCTTATACGGAACACCAGAAAAAATAATAAGCGATAACGGTAAGGAATTCAATAATAACATAGTAAAGGGAAAACGCATCCAAGTATTTCTTGCAGCGGCCCTCGTAAAAAGCATTACCACTTATCACGTATCGGAGCTTCAACTGATATGGTGCAGCATATGAAGGATGTACCTGGTCGCAAGTGGAGATGTGACCCCTATGGATATGGCGAAATGTAACTATCTGAGATGGCTGGTGGTTTAACTAATGTTAATAATGCTACATCATCTACTATTACTAGCAGTACTAATAATAAACCATTGTATGCATCTGTTTTGCATAACACTTCTCAACCAGCTGTTATAGTGAAACCAAAAATTACCCAGACTAAACTAATATTATTATGAATTTCACTCCAGTTAAATCCGATACTAATTTTAGCAAAGTTAAACATATAAAAGACGGCGGATTAATAATTAGTTGTAGTAGCACATAGAATACATCAAAATTTAAAAAACTGGCGCAAGAAAAACTGTCACCTAATCATGAAATCCGCGAAGTTAGAGCAGTACATCCAAGAATACGAGTTGTTGGTATGTCCAAAAATTTTAACACACTCTTCGCGAATATGTTTTCAAACAAAATAGTGATCTCTTTAGTGGTAATGCTGAATGCAAAATAATAAATATAATGCCAACTAAAAAGAACAAAAATATGTATCAAGGTACTCTGCAGCTAGACAGATCGACGTATACTAAAGTAATGCACAATGCATTTTTATTTACAGGCCTTGACGCAGGGACTGAACCGAAATTTATTTCGGTTCGGTTACGGTTAACTGACGTACACCACTTTCGGTTTTCGGTTACGGTTTCGGTTTTTAGAGCAGCGTTAATTTGGTTTTCGGTTTCGATTTTCAAAGCAGCATCAATTCGGTTTTCGGTTTCGGTTAAAAGTAAATTAATGCTTGCAGGGACTGAAAACGATTTTTCGGTTCGGTTTCGGTTACCGTTACCTAACGTAGACCATTTTCGATTTCGGTTTTCAGAGTAGCGTTAATTTGGTTTTCGGTTTCGGTTTTCAAAGCAGCGTCAATTCGGTTACGGTTTCGGTTCGGTTACAGTCCCTGCCTTGACGTAAGTAAGGTATATGGTGCTGTGAGTATTTTGCGATGCTTTAAATGTAATGGTTTAAATCACTCAAAAAATACCTGCAAAAAAGATGTAAACTGCCCGAGATGTGCTGAAAATCACAGTTTAGAAAATTGTAATGCAGATATCTTAAAATGCACTTCATTAAAAGAAAACAAACAGTTAGATATCTCCACGGACCATGCCGCTTGGGATTATAATAATTGATAGCGGTTTCAAAATTAAAATCAGATTTAGGTCATCAATAGCAACTAGAGTCTCCACTCTTACCTGACATCTCTACTAATAATATGTCTCGTATACTCACAAACCCCTACAGTTGTCAACATTTATCTATATATTATCAGAATGTGCGTGGTTTGAATACAAAACTTAGTGTCCTTTATAACAATGCATCAATCACTAATTACAGTGTATTAGCTCTTACCAAAACTAGTTTACAATCAAACATACAAAATACAGAGATACTAAATGAACAGCAGTTTAGAATTTTTAGAGCGGAAAGAAATTTGTTAGAAACCCATCGTGAAGTGGAAGGTGGAGTTATGTTGGCGGTTAGCTCTGCACTAATGGTTGTTGATCTGAAATTAGGTGACACTTTAAAAATATACAGTCTGTTGATACCGTTGGAGTTAAAATAGTTATAAATCACTACTCTTTTTATAGATTTACTATTTATATTCCTCCCAGAACTTGGAGATGTTTCATGCTTTCTTTGATGCTTTTTACTCTCTCCACTTTATTTATAATTCTGATATTTTAATACTAGGTGATTTCAACATACCTGAGTACTGCACCCTTACATCTAATACGCCTTCCTCATTGACTCTTCAGGCACTAGTAAATTTTCAAAACTTTCTTAACCTAAAGCAATTTAATGGAGTAAAAAATACAAATAACCGGTTACTAGACTTAGTTTTATCCAATAAAACCTGCCAACTCGAGAGGGCTATTGATATTCTCATTGCAAAGGACAACTATCATCCTGCTCTTATTTCGACATTTAGTATCATAAAAAATCACGAAAATCATAAAATTAATTCTAATTATAACACACCACACCACAGATAGTAGACAACCCCCAAATCCAAAGCCAAGGCTGTCTGGAAGGGGGTTACACATTCGGAAAAACGCAGACATACATCCACACCCACCGGTGTTGTCAATATCGGGGCTGGGGGTCGAACCCAGAGCGCGTATTCGCCACTCAATACGCCTTAACCGATTGAGCTACCGTGCCGGTTATAAATTTAACTTTTAGAGAGCTAACTTCCTCATCCTTTATCAAAACATTAGCTGAAACAGATTGGGAATTTTTAAATAATACTGAAACTGTACTGCCGTCATAAGGAGAATAGCCGCGTCTGTAAATTGTCGGTCGTCGAGGAAAGTAACAAACGCGTTTGTATTTCTCCCAACTAGTAAATATTAATTAAGAAAATCATGTAGCTGGGGCTTTTTATGCACCTATGTTTTTGTACTTTAGAATTTTAATAATATTTTCAACTGTAGAACTCTTGGGAGCTCTTAGGAGCATTATTAGAATCTCATTTATGACAAATATGTAGATGCGGCTTTTCACCTTATGACGGCAGTGTAGACGAAGCTAGTGATCGGTTCTATTAGAAATTAAACCTAATATTTATTAATACTGTACCTCAATCTAAAACTTCAAAAAGAACATATCCACCCTGGTTTGACTATCCGTTAATTAAATCTATTAAAGAAAAGCATAAAGCGTTAAATAAATATAAGCAAACAGGTGATGTAACTTATCAGAACGAATTTAAAAGATTAAGGCGAAAAGTGAAAATTGATTCCGACAATTCTTATAAAACATATTGTAATCATGTTGAGGAAAATATAATTAATGATCCATCCTCGCTTTGGCAATTTATATATATAAACGTAGTTCATCTGACCTACCAAACTTTATGAATTACAATAATGAATATCTATCCGATCCTCAACAAATTACTAATTCTTTTGCTAACTTTTTTCAGCAATCTTATTCTGAATCTGAAAATATCACGCATAATCTTAAAAATGTTGTTGAGAGTAGCTCATATTTAAATATAGCTGTTTTACAACATTAAAGAAAATTAAACCTAAATTAACTTCTGGGAGTTCTAGGCCTGATGGGACCCCCGCATTCATATTACGTGGCTGTGCTGCTATTTTTGCTAGCTCCCTTACTAAATTATTTAACTAATCACTAAAGTCCTCTAAATTTCCACTACAGTGGAAATTATCAAAAATAATTCCAGTCTTTAAGAAGGGTGATAGATCCGATATTTGTAACTACCGTCCGATAGTAATAATAAATAATTTTGCTGAAGCATTTGAAATTATCTTACACCATTTTATTTTTAAGCATGTAATGCACCAAATATCAACAGCTCAACACGGATTCTTCAAAGGCCGTTCGAACAGTTACGAATTTAATTAATATTACAGAATCTATTTCTGACTCTATTGATAAGGGTATACCAACAGACGTTATATATACTGACTTTTCAAATGGATTTGATAGACTGAACCATGATATTCTCTTAGAAAAATTTGAATTTTTTGGATTTTCGGATAACCTCATTGCACTTTTTAAACCCTACCTAACTGATAGAAGACAATATGTTGTATATCATGGTGTTAGATCTATCGAAGTCTTAGCTACGTCAGGGGGTCCCCAAGGTTCAAATTTAGGGCCACTTTTTTTAATTTGTATGTTAACGACATAGTAGACAATATCACTGTTAACTGCCTTTTATATGCGAATGTAACTATTTTGCCATGTTGCGTGTGAATATGATTGCCTTGAATTGCAAAATAATATTGATCGTATTAATACATGGTGTATAATAAATAAATTACCTTTAAATGAGGCAAAATATAACACTATGACATTTACAACAAAACATAATGTTATTCTATTTGATTACAAATTGAACAATCACACACTTTCCCGTCCTGACACTTTTTGTGACTTGGGTGTGACATTTGATAGAAAATTAACGTTTGTAAACCACATCGAACTTACAGTCAGTAAAAGTTATAGAACAGTGGGTTTTGTCATTAGAAACTCCGCACATTTTAATAACGTAAATACATTAAAACAACTATAGACTACTTTTATTAGACCACATCCGTAGATAAGCTATGGGTGTATCGGGCCACAAATCCCATGTAAATCTCCATAAGAGAAAAACGTGCACATTTTTTACCGATTTTACCTCCTCCACTTTTAGGCCCCGCCCCCACGGGGAGTTCCTATTGGTCGAGGGGCGCGGTTGAAGGGGTCTAGACTCTTCCTATTGGTCGATGGCAGCAGCAATGGCGGTTAGGGCATAGCGGCCTAGCAAATCAGAATGCGGTAAGGGCGGTTTAGGGTATGGCGACCTAGCAAATTCTGAATGCGGTAATGGCGGTTTAGGGTATGGCGACCTAGCAAATCAGAATGCGGTAATGGCGGTTTACGGTATGTTTTCTTTGTTATAGCAACTATGAAGCGACAGCTTCAACCACCACCGACGTCGAGGGAGAGGCCATCCCCCGCATCAATCGCTTATAGCCCCTGGCTGGCTTCGCGAGCTAAATCAGCCGCCCGAAGACATACAGAGGTAACTTTATTTTTATTTTTGTTATAGTTCATTAATGGTTTTACAACAAAATTTTTTTTCTTATATATTTTTCTGTTGTTGCAGTGTTGCAGATAACGAAAACCCTTTCATGAAATGGTCACACAGGTGGGCGACTGCAACATGGGAGATATGGTAATTAATTCTAAAAAATTATTTTTTTATAAAATTATTGATATATTCCGCATGTTACAGCTTTACAAATATTAAGCAGGAGGTGGAGGAGAAGGAAGACACGGATACCTCCTCACCTCCACCACCGCGCCTCCTCCGCCTGCAGCCTCTCCACCCCCCAGGCATCAACCACCGCCGCCGCCGAGGGAGGGGTCCTCCATCCTCAAGCATCAACAGAACCCCCGCCGCCTCAGTAAATAACATATTTTTTTTTAATCATAAAAACATATATTTTTCTTTTTTCTGCAGAATTTCTATGGTGCCTCCATACCACCACCACCCCACAGTGCGCCCATCGGTGATGCAATGGGCACCATAAGTTATTTTTATATTCACTTACTATTATTATTGTTACTATTATTATTTTTTATCATTTTTATTATTATCAATATACTGATATTTTTTAAATGTTGTTTTTCTTTTAGTTCATTTTCATGTCAAAGTACCTGACGATATTTTTAATATAAGATTATTAAATCACATTTGCAAACAGTTTTTTTTTTTGTTTAGATTTTATACAAAGCTTTTAATAGCCCACAGTATTAAACTTAAAATTTGTCTATATCTCTTTATGGTTTATTGATCAATACACAGCTACCATAGCAGTTTACTTAATATGAATATTAACGAACAGTTAGGGTTTTAATATTTTACATTTAAGCTTTATTAATTACATTTAAACATTTATTTACAAAACATGGGTTGTTAGTAATACATACCATTCATAACTAAGCCATGTAGCAAACGGCTATAACATTTTTATGGAACGATTTCAAACAATAAATTAATATTTAAAAATCGCATTAGTTTCCCCTATCTCCACAACACTGTTTTTCAAACGACAACATAGAAGTTTTTATTTATCTCATTTAACCAAAGTGCATAAGAAACCGACAAGACGTATATATGAATAATTTATAGCTGCACACACCCACACATACTACCTACATGAAAAAAAACCGCTGCCGAAGGAATCACTACTTCCACGTCCAGATTTCCTATCCAAGTCTCTTACAACGAAATAACTTTAATAACATAATATTTGAAATCGTCTACCCCAAAAACCCATAAAACGATGTGTCACATGGTACTGGGGATGGTAGAGGCTATAATGCCAAATATTTTTTTGAGACCCTTGGTTCTTGCATACACACTAAACCCTAATTTTATGGTGGAGGTGGCTAATGCCAAAAATTTTTTTGGGGCCGTTGTGTTAACTATATGCCAAATGTTACTGTCATTCGTCACATTTTCTTCCTTAGTTATATTTTTTATATGCCCACCCTGAATATTTTTCAACAGTGGTAAATCTCAGTTCTCAGTGGTAGTAGCATCAACTACCTACCAAATATTCATTGGATAATAATATAGATATTCGCTTAAAAATGTTATTATTTTTAACAATGCATATTGATGAAACACCACATTTCTTTAAAAATGGTAAATTTTAGACAAAAATTATATAAGCAAAAGAAGCAATAATATTTTACGCGCAAGCCAATCTGCAGAAATTCCAGCAGATTCTTGTATAGTGTTTAGTATTATTTATACTAGCCACTAACTAAACTTATAAAAAAATTAAATATAAAATAACTTTTTAAAAACAAGCTTTTATTATTATTTCGGTGTACTAAAACGAAAAAATAAAAAAATAAATCAAAAAGTCTTAAAAGCGTCCCCAAAAATCCCTAGATATTCATGTTTAGTCGAATCAGATCATAAATCAAAAAATAGTCCGCCATCTTAGTGCCGCCATTTTTATTTTTCAATATTGATAAAAAAAACTGTAGTCCGCATCCTACAAAACCCCCAGATATCGAATTCTAGTCGTCTCGGATCATAAATAAAAAAATGGTCCGCCATTTTGATTTTTCAATTTTGATCAAAAAGTCTCAATCGCCATCCCCGAAAATCCCCAGATATCGATTTTCAGTCGTATCGGATCATAAATGAAAAAATGGTTCACCATCTTGGCGCCGCCATTCTGATTTTTCAATTTTGATCAAAAAGCTGTAATCGGCATCCCCGAAAACCCTTAAATGTCAAATTTCAGTCGATTCGGACAATAAATGAAGAAAACTAGCCCGCCGTCTTGGCGTCGCCATTTTCCTTTTTCAATTTTCTTAAATAACATTGCATTGTCAAAGGAATTATACAAGTGCGCAAAATTTCAGCTTGATAAAACGTCGTTGTAGTTCAAAGTTAATTTGCAAGATTTGACCCATAAGATTTGAACTAAACATCCTAACATATATACAAAGCAAGTTAAATAAAAGCTTGTAATATCCTACACGATAAGTGAAACAATTTCATATCCTCTCATAAAATTCGTAATTTCCGCTTTGAATATACATTGACACCTCGTAAATCCCATTAGATATACTAATATGTAAATTGTAATTTGTTAAGCCCGACAGCGTTGTCAAACATAAGGCTCACTAACGAAACGTTGAAATTTTTTTTATACAGTATATAAAGTACATCAAAAGCGCCCTCTATGTACATCATCCGAGAACTATTTTGTATATTTCCAAGATAAAAATGGTACATTGTTGAGCCCTCCCTAAAATTTGTGTACGGTGTCCTAAGACCATATCTAACAAAGTAGTGATGGTATACACCTGCATACGTTGTTGATCCCGTACCCGGGACTATCAGCATAATTTTTGGCTTCACAATGACCGATTCTATATTCTACGGGCTCAACAATAACTGTTCTAGAGATATATATATATATATATATATATATATATATATATATATATATATATATGTATATATATTTATATATATATATATATATATATATATGTATATATATTTATATATATATATATATATATATATATATATAGGTATAGACGGTATATGGTGTAGCCCGATATATCGACAGGTCGTTCATAAGCCCGGCATTTCCCGAGTGTATAAATTAACAAATTTATTAAATATGGAGATTGTTATGAATCTTTTCTAATAGGAAGCCACTAGGGGTAGCTAATTATTATTTTTCTTTCAATTATATAAACATGGCATATTTCAGAGCCCGGATATATTTACTGATCCTTTCAAAGCCCGCTGTATATAGCTAGCGTTCGTTCTCCGTCCCAGCGATGTTGCCAATGTAATCGGGCCTCAGTAGGTTATATTTTTATAATATATATTTCTTTGATGCATGCATCGTCACGAAGCACAATATAATAGGAGTACTTGCTATACTGCGCCACTACCATTACTGTTTACAGTAGAGACGCTAATGGAGGGCCAGCTATTAAAGGAAATATATTCATTCTTTGAACGCCAAAATAATATAACAGTTACGTTTTTTATTATTCATTGTTACGAATTTGAAGATATATTAGAAGAACCTAAAAAAATATTAGGTTATTTTTTTATGCAAATAGACATTAATTATTAATAACTGATAATGTAATTACTCCGTGGTAGGCCTATAAGTATTAAAATATTTTGAATTTGTCCTCATTTTTTGTTTTCCACTTTTAAAGTATTGCCTTATTAACAGTAAAATAAAAAGATGCAAAGGGGTAGAAATTAAATTACGTTTATTTACCTAACATAGATATATAAAACGAATTGTTTTAATAGTACAGTAACATCAGGTATAATAGTAAAAGAATCCCTTGATGCAATTTTTCTTTTGAAAATGTACTTATTTTAAGACAGCAAGTGACCTTTGTGTTTCCGAGTATATGGGTCAAATATGAGCAAAAAATGATTGCCATCAAATAATAACAAAGCATGAAGTTCTCTTTGAAGTATTTATAAGTTTTTATTTAATTTTATTTCACTGTCACTATAATACTTATAGGCTTAATTTTGAAAAAGCTATTACAATGACCTTTACTACGTACCAGCTGTCCCAAGTTAACATCAATTGAAAGTTGCATTATATGAAATAAGTTTTCAGATTCAGTTTGTCCCACTGTGCAAAGAAATATCTTTAAAAATTAAAAAATATAAATTTTTTTAAATTGCGCAGAACTCTTAAAGTGTACAGATAAACGTATAGGGACAAATAGTGTCTTCTTTACAAGAGCTTTCAAACAAAAAAAAAAAGAAAATAGAAATCGAACCATTAGGAGCTGAGATAAAAAAACATTCATTGTGGCTAATGGCAGCCATCTTTAATGGTCGCCATTTTGATGTTGCACGGATTTTAAAGTGGCTCCCTATCTGGAAAGTTACCTTTTGGCATCAACTATGACCACAGAAAGTGGCACATCCCAATCAAAAAGTGCAGATTTTTGGCTTATATAGCCATGTACCCGACATACTATAAAGCACAAAGTTCCCTTTTAAGTATGGCAAGCAAAAATTTAATATTTTCTTTTATTGATTATATGTTATATGCTTGCACTAATAAAAATAGTTATTATTATTATAGTACAGTACCTAGAGGTAAAAATATGCAAAAGTACAAACTGGGAATTAATTATAATTTTTGTTTATTGATGTAGGATTAATAATTTCGGAGATATTTAAGTTTACATTTGGCATCCAAGTATTCATAAGATAATTATTTAGAGTGAGAGTTAAATATCTCAGAAACTGTGACACATACGTCAAAGATGCTAGTAGGTAGAATAATAGGTTATTAATTAAGCTTTCAACTGTTTTTTATTTGTTTCTATAGCATAAAAAACAAAGAAGTTATGACCGAAGCAATGTGCGTCTACACATTTTTTTTTAAACAACGTCGCCATTTTGTTACTGTAATTAGCCAGTAATTAAAAAAAGGAATTTCAAACACTTAGTCCAATTAAATAAGTCGACAAATCAAAATTTTGAGGTAAATACTTGAATTTTTGATATAAGTTACTTTGATGTATTAGAACATGACTAATGAAAGAAATTTTTTTCTGAACCCCCGGGAAGGAGGTTCAGAAAAAATAAAGTGTTTTTTCAAAATTACTCAAAATGTGTAAAAGCTAGTAAAAAAAGTTTCAAACAAAAATTGTAAAGCATGAAATTCTATATAAAAATGATCTCTAGACTTTTTTTGGTATTACTAAAATTAACGGAGTTAGGCTCGTTAGAAATTAAGGGATGATATGTACAACTTTAAAAAATCATAGCGTGCTGAAAAGTTAATGAATTTAAAAAAATTTTCTTCTATTTACTCAGAAAAATATAAACAATCGTTTCAGAGAAATGGATTTTTTTTAAATTGTTAATAAAAAAGTTATAAAAATTTTAATTTTTTTATTTTCAATTAAAACCACTTCGAAGGGTGAAACGAATTTTTTTTACACCATTCTGTTCATCATTTAATATATTGAACATTTGCTTTTGAAATTTTTTTTTACCCATCATTTTCGAGCAGGTATGAATTTATTTACCTGTTTAATTTTTTTCCAAATGTAAGACACTGCTCTTGTTACGTCACGAAAACTGAAAAGAAATAAAGAATGCTTACGACAAAGATAAAATGGTTTCGTAGCTGTTGCGTTGCCTACAAGACGCGTATACGTCACATCTATACTGCCGTCATAAGTCATAAGGAGAATCTGGAGAATAGCCCATCTGCAAATTGTCGGTTGGCAAGGAAAGTAACAAAGGCGTTTGTTTTTTTCCCAACTAGTAAATATTAATTAAGGAAATCATGTAGCTGCTTTTTATCCACTTATGTTTTTGTACTTTATAATTTTTTAATAATATTTTTAACTGCAGAACTCTTGGGTGCTCATATATTAGTAGGATCTCATTTATGACAAATATCTAGATGCGGCTTTTCACCTTAAGACGGCAGTAACAGCATTCGCGCGTGACGTCACAACTAACCTCAAAAAAATGTGTTTCTTAAGATTTAAGAGTATTACGCAACTGTTATTAAAATTTCTGCCTGGTTCCCGTATTTTCAACTAAAATCTAGTTCAGGGTAATGTTTATGAAGTTCTAAATACTTTGTCCCAATAAAATAGGACTCTTTTTGTAGGTTGGAAATCTAACCTGTAATTAGCAGTCTATTTCTATTAATCAACAATATTGAAAAATTATTTACGCGAATTTTTAAATATTTGCTTAGAGCCAGTACCGACTCCAAGCTAAAAATGCGTATACAAACATTAAAAATGAGAATAAACTTGAAAAACTTAAAATTTAAGGTTATGTTGGTTACATGATGCAGATGCCCGATATCTCAATGCAGCGGTTGTGAATGTTTTGGTGAAGAAATGCTCCTACAAATTGTTAACAAAATTTTTAATTGTGGTCAAGTATAATAAGAGTGTTTTGCGAAATCTACATACTTATACACGCTTCGTTTTATGTACATTTTGGTTATAGGTATTAGACACGTGGAATTTTGTTTACGTGATCTAAATATTTTTTAAATTAATCTTTGAATTGTAATGAAAGAAATTATTATTACTGTTAATACTTGCTGATTTCTACTAAATTTAGAATTATTTGTTTGACATATAAATTAAAAATAAAGTACACAATATAATTTTTTTTTGCGAGAAAATTTTGCAGACGAATTATTGGAGCATTGGAAATAATTGTTTGAAACATTGTTTTAAATTAGTCGAAATTCGCGTATTTTAACCAAGGTTGCAAAAAATGGGGTTTTTTAGATTAAATTAATAAACTAATCCGTAATGTAGAAGTAAAAACCGCTGCCCAAGGAATCACTACTTCCACATCCAGATTCTCTGTCCAAGTCACTCACAACGAAAAAACTTTGTATGTGAAAATAATTATTTATGGAACTTTAATAATATAATATTTGAAATCCTCTACCCCAAAAACCCATAAAACGACACCCCACATAGGTAGTGGGGTGGGGGTGGTGATAGGGGGGTGGTAGTGGGGGGTGGATGAAGTAAAAAAATATTTTGAGGTTTCTGGTTCCTGTACATGCACTAAATCACATTTTTTTTTCATCCCCTTTAGTAAGGAGGTGGGGGTGGTAATGGGGGTGGCTAATGCCAAAATTTTTTTTGAGACCTCAGCTTCTCTTGTATATACTAAATACCAATTTCATGGACTCTTACCTGCTTCATTTACCCATTTACCCCAAATTTACCCCCCAACCCTTCGACGGAACAAGATGAAAATATAATCTAGTTCTAGATCTCGTTAAAGTACATATGTGTACCAAATTTCAAGTCAATATCTTAAACGGTTTCAGAGTAAACGTGCGCACAAAAAAAAGTTACAGACAGACAGACCGACAGACAGACAGACCGACAGACAGACAGAAATTTTTTTTTCGCTCAAACTTAAAATCTCGACGTTTCATGATATTTTAAGCCTATTTGGACAATAAAAATTTTTAAAAAATTTTTTGTCGTTACTATACTTCCACTGGACGTGGAAGTAATATAAACTAATGTGTGTTTTTAACTATTTATAGCATTATAGGAGTTTTACATGCAATTCTAAATATTTGAATAGTAGTAGAAAAAAATATTGTCTAGAAAATATGTTTTTACAAGAAAAACTTCACTAATAGAGACTTGTATAGGAAACTGAAAAAAGATTCTTGAATGTGCACATTTTAGTTGTATAAATTAATTACTTCCACATCCAGTGGAAGTATAGTAACGACAAAAAAATTTTTTAAAATTTTTATTGTTCAAATAGGCTTAGAATGTCATGAAACGTCGAGATTTTAAGTTTGAGCGAAAAAAAATTTCTGTCTGTCTGTCGGTCTGTAACTTTTTTTTGTGCGCACGTTTACTCTGGAACCGTTTAAGACATTGACTTGAAATTTGGTACACGTATGTATTTTAACGTGATCTGGAACAAGATTATATTTTCATCTAGTTCCATTGAAGGGTTGGGGGTAAATTGGGGCAAATTTGGGGTAAATAGGTAAATTAAGCAGGTAAGAGTCCAGAAAATTGATATTTAGTATATTAAAAAGAAGCTAAGGTCTCAAAAAAATTTTTGGCATTAGCCACCCTCATTACCACCCCCACCTCATTATTAAAGAGGATGAAAAAAATTGTGATTTAGTGTGTGTGTACAAGAACCAGAAACCTCAAAATATTTTTTTACTTCGTCTATCCCCTCTACCACCCCCTAGCACCACCCCCACCCCACTACCGATGTGGGGTATCGTTTTATAGGTTTTTGGGGTAGAGGATTTCAAATATTATATTATTAAAGTTCCATAAGCAATTATTTCCACATACAAAATTTTTTCGTTGTGAGTGACTTGGATAGAAAATCTGGATGTGCAAGTAGTGATTCCTTGGGCAGCGGTTTTTTTCGGTGTGTTAATAAAGCTCACTGAGACATTATTTGTTTATGAAATTGAATTAGAAATGTTGTCTGCACTTGAGTTTATTTCAAAACCACCAAATCATCAAAATCATGGGAATAGAACTGTTTATGATATAGAGGAATAAATAATATACAGGATGTACCCGTAATTATGTACTCAACAGGAAATTAATTTTTTTTTAAGATTTGGACGCGCAACGAGAATTGGTATAGTATAAATAATGGCGCCGCCGATACGGGTTTATATTAACAAGTTGAAACGGGTTTCCCCCCAGCACTATAGATGTTTTTTAAGGCGTGGTAAATTCTATGAAAACGTAAGTCATCCGTGCAGCTGTGTTCAAGGTTAGATGCGTATAAACAGATATCGAGTTCAAACAGGTTTAAACTAGTTTTATGTTGTCGATTCATCTGAAATCGTGGTATGGTGTAATCATTGTGCAATGTTGCGCAATATACATCGCTATAAATTGTGTAGAAAAGCTCCAGAGACACATTTTCTTTTCTTTACTGGTGCGCGTGTGAATCATAAAGTTATAATTTTTCACCTTTACTAAGCAGTTTACCTAATTAATATAGAAACTATTATTTTGCATGAGTTCTAGTGACATTAAAATATGTATGTTTTTTTTTGCTTCTTATTGTATTGATATAAGCTCATAATATTTAAAACGCCCTGGAATAAAATACATGCTGTAAATGTACCCAACTCCCAGCGATAAAGAATTGTTATCGTTATTGTCACCCAGTCACAGGAATATCTACCTCAAGAGTTATGAATGTTTTCCAAACACCTACATTAGAAATAAGAATGGAATCTAGTCAACAAAGACGTTATCAGTTAAAGTTTTTTTTTTAATATTATCGGGCTGTATACTGTTTAACATATTGTATATTATCATGCTTCTCACTTGTTCCAGATTACGTCTCACCGACGTAGATCGTCCTGAAAGTGTCTAAATAGGAATTATAAAGACTATTTTTCTAAATTCATCTTGAACTTTCAAAGTGGTAACTTCATGCCTGCCAAGGAAATTCTAAAATATTTGTGCTATACTATATCAAGTATACTTAGCGCCTTGCTAACGTCATATAACGAAGAAACCGCTAGCGATGGACTTAGACAGTGTACCAAAGCAGTACGAAATATAAAACTCCAACTAAAAACCGCAAAATCTATTGGTGAAAAGCAAAGCCTGCTATCAACTCTGGCCCAAATCAAAAGCTTTCGCAATCAGATAAAACATACACAAAAACATGGTTCTGGAACATCTACAGGAAAGGAAACTGCGTATCGCCGCGTTCATTGGGACGACACAGAAACAGCTTTCGATAGTCGCATTCGTACAGGAGTGATTTCCAATTTAAAACATAAGGATCCTCACGAATTCCTTAATGATTGTTCGCTTTGTTCAACAGGCGTATAAATAATGCTTTAAAAAGGAAAAGGGGGTTAAGGTCAACGCAGTTTTTTGTGGTAAGTTTGTCATTAATAAGGCCGACCAAATAATCGAGGAATTTAAATACTGCAACACTACCAACGTTCCAATCTATCGCGGCACCAATTTAGAGCAATGATTCCATGAACATGTTATGATGCCAATTTTAACGCAACTTGAGGAATTCCTTGAGGGATAGCGGTTGGGCGTTGCAAGCAAAAGTATGTATAAACACAACACTGTTAGATGTTTATCTATAGAATTCAATCACTAAATCGATACGTTAACTTTATGTAATTAATTATTCAAGTTATACCAATAAAAAAAAATGTGTCATGAATTGATAATGTATTTTCACACATTAATAGTATTTCCTATTCACATTTGCGTACTTTAGTAATCCTTTTGAATTATTAATTTGCTTAACAAAATTGTCATATTTATCGATTGTAGTCCAGCCAACTTGTGTCTAGAAATAAACATAAAATTTTAATAAAAATATTTCAAGTAATATATTTAAAGAATTACTTTACCTTCATTAATCACAGTATAGTGTGGTACATTTATTTTCCATGTAAATTGCTAGTTCTCTGACATAGTGTGGAATCCGGAAATAAATACGAACTATAAACAAATCGCATTCATAAACATAACCATAACTCAAGTAGTCCAATCTATGATAACGACTAGTTCAAATGTATCACTTACCTTCTGTGCCTTATGTTATTTGCTTAATAAAATTCCATATTCATTAGTTGTTTATAATAATAATAAAGTGAAACAAAATAATAGGTTATAGGAATTTGACATGAAGTTGTCTCAAGGGTAATCAGCTGGTAAGCAGAGTTCGATTCAGTTCTTAACCGAATGTTCGTTCACTGAACAGTTGCTGTTCGGAGTAGCTCGATTTAATGTTTTACCTTAATATATTTTGCTAAAGTTAGTAATCCTTAAATTTTTCAATTCAATTCATTTAATATACGAGAGCATATAATTTTTTATCGTTAAAAATTGTCGTAATATTATATCACTTCTTATCTGATCTCGGATTAATAGGTTAATCTACGTCAGGTTTAGCTTTTAATCGTAGGGGACTTCTGTGATGGAACTTCTCAAATATTATACAAATTACGTATATCGTATTGTATTTTTTCTTGTAATATAAATCATTTTTGTGATTACTTTTCTACAATCTTTCCTTGAAGGGTTTCGAATGGTATCGAGAAAATTCAATTATTCTTTTTGTCGTTTCGTCTGCGCAGTACATTCTGCGCAAGGCACCTGTCTAGTAAGGAAACCGAGGTTCTTTGTACTTCCTTCTTGGCGTGACCTTTGAGGCGAAAAGACGTGTGCCTGTGGGAGCTTGGTAAATTGGTGAGAGAAATCTCTTATCCACATTTTGTTAGAAGTTACATGGTTTGTTGAATTGTATCGTGGGATTCAGTATTTACCAGTTACAATGATTAGGAAAAAATCTACTCAGCATTATTGCTGGAGTGATGGCTACAACAGAGCACGTGTTAGGTCGAGCACATGGTCGACATTTTTTTAAGCCTTAAAAGGGCGAGTTATTAGATTGCTAGTGAATGTAAATAGTAAAGGGTTAGATATAGTTAAGTAAATGGTTGAATAATTTTGGAGCTTAACCGATGGATGTTTTTTTTTGTTGTTTCCTTTAATTACTTCGAGATGGTTTTAACTGGTTATGTTTCAAGCTGAAATTTGGCAGAGTTGATCGATCACCCTAGAATACAAGAAAAACAGTTCAATGCTCATACCTTTCCACTCCTGGAAAAAGTTAAGTGTTCTCGCATATTCTTCTTTGTATTTCAAAGTTTAAAAATTCAAGATTTAGCGTCAGTCGTAACTTGTATAATTTTGGTTATATGTATGTATATATTTTTAAAATTATTTCATAGAGTTAAGACATGAATTAAGTATCTACTTGCGTAATATTATTTCACGATATATGTAAAATTACCTATTAACGGGGAATATTAAATTCCATGTATTCATAACTATTTTCTTTTACTGTGTAAACTGCGTGCAATTGCATTTGGTATTATAATCCGATTTCTCGTGTTAATAATTTTTTATTCTCTTTCCCTTTTTGAACTTATGAACGTAACCTGTTATAGGTTGAACTTATTAAATAAATTTATCACTTTTGACACGGCTAAGGTGTTACGTTAAATTTGATATGCTTATTTTTTTTTATTGACTTGGTATTATTATACTCTTCGCAAAAACGAAGAGTATATTGTATTTGATCGGCACATTTCTAAAATCGTAAATATCGCTCGTAGAGAAAAAATTTTCATATCATTGTGTTAGTGAACGAATTCTGAACAACTTTCAAAATGTCCGTCTGTCCGTCCGTCTGTCCGTCTGTCCGTCCGTCACGTTTCTTGTAAGCACGATAACTCAAGAAAGAAACATCCGATTACACTGAAATTTGGACACTAAGTTAGTGTTAGCTAGGGGAAGAACCCTATTGTTTTTGAACAAAATCGATCAGTAAATAAAAATGTTATTAATGGTTTAAATTTGAGAATTTTTTTTTTGATTTTTATGTTTTTATAAAAATTTACATTTTTTACATTTTTTTACGTGTTAGGTGGTTCTTACGTTTTTGACTCGGAATTCAAGGGTCCTAGGTTTGAAACCCACATGGGGTATGGCATGTTTTTTTTTTTAATTTTTACTTTATTTTGCACCGAGTCTTTCACCAACTAAGTTTGTTCTATAAAATTAAAAATTTTTAAAACTAACATTATTTACAAAAAACTGCGAAGAGTATCCTATAGAATGTGTAACAATTATATAAAAAGTTTAGTAAACCGGCGAAGAGTACGTTTTTAGCTTGTTTATTATGTAAATACAGATTTGTTATAAGCTCCACTTCATGAGTTTTCTTTCTCAGATTATAAATTGACAATTTATTAATATGATGTTTATTTAGGTACCTAGACAGTTAATTAGGCAACCAGTATGTATGTACTAGGAACTCACCCCGAGAGTGACGGAAGCTGACCGAGGACTGGTAAGGTGTGAGAATTGATAACCCAGGTTTAAAAATATACAGGAGGTAACAATCCCCGTATCATCATTGATATCACGGGGCTTGTAGCATGTATAATGCTCCATGTTTTTTTTAAATATATTTAGGAATATGTTGACCCATATTTCCTAGTAAATCAATTTTTTTTTGTTAGAATAAAACTAAAAGTGCAAATGAAATCTTGTTTAATAGTTCCATCATTTTAAATTTCTATAAAGAGTTGAACACCACATACGCTAAAGTGTATAGCTGGTCATCTACGTAACAGGTTTACTTGTTAATATATTTAGTTACTCAAATAGACAAATGTTCATAAATAGATAAACAACAATCATCGAACTGAATAACTTAATAATCTAATAAATTAAAGTATTGGTATATTTAACATTAATAATTCACGTTTGTAACAATTTATCGCTGGAATAAATTAAATACACGGAATGTTTTGGTCGGTCTATTGAACATAATTTCCGGTTGAAGGTTTCCTTCTCCTTGCCGACGACTTGCTAATCACTTGCTTCGTTAATTATTAACTTCATGGTTATAAATTTCAAGATGGCCGGAAATATTTCCGGTACTTTAAGAATTATCCTTTTGTCTCAAGGTTTCATTCGTAAAATATAGTTTATTATATTGTTTTTTCGACTTGTAGGGTCTTACTAATCTGGGAGTATCTTACTGATCTTGGAGTATCTTACTAATTTTGGAGTATCTTACTAATCTTGGATTATGATTTAATTTTGAATCACATTCAACATCTTAAAATTAATTAAAAATTTCACTTTGTCAATGGTTTATGGTTGAAGCTAAACTTTACTTAATAGTCATATCCATTCAATAGTCATTACATGATTTACCCACAACTTTAATAGAAGTTCTACCTTTTCATGGAATGGAGATTTATGTTCGCCATATTAATTAGCAGCCCATTTTTTTGAAGTTGTAATGGTTTCCTGTTTGGAGAAGAACCAAGCCTAATATTCTTATCATCATTTGTACCCACATTCTTCAAAGAAAACTACAGATCTTCCAAGTTAAGTGTTTATGTTCGATATTAAAACGATACTTGGTATTACAGTTCCTACCTTATGGCTGTTGTTGGTAGCCTCGTGTGGAATTCTTGGTTTCGTATTCGGCAGGAACTGCAGCTACTGATAGTGGACTGTCGGGGAACACCGAACACAAATTTTAGAGTATGCACGTTGCACTAATGCACCGTATAAATTATGAATGATTTTTTTTAAATTCATCATAAACTGCATTAAAACGTTTAAAGGCGACTTTAAAGGAAAGATGACAATTTTTGTCCTCATGAGCAAGTTCAGATTTCACTTTGATCTCCTTTAATTCGTTATAATGCATGTCGCGAAGAGCAGTATATTGTTTTATTTTATTTGCAGACATTTTTCTTTGTTTAAATTATATAACAAAACACTAAATAAGTAACTTATTTTAAATGAGAGCAAAAAAAATGATAATTCAGATCAAATGATTTAACAATTTAATAATTTTATAAATTAATTAAATACGTCTATTTATTTTCTAAGTGATAATGAATAAAATGTAAACCACAGTTGAGAACGAATGCGAGCAAAAAAGAGAACTTTAAAAAACGCTGCGAGTGCACGCGTTTTATGAGAGTGATTAATTTACTATTATTACCAACAAATATAATTTATCTAGAAAATTAGAGCATCTTTGGCTCGAGGGATCAACTTTATGTTCGATATTAAAACGATACTTGGTATTACAGTTCCTACCTTATGGCTGTTGTTGGTAGCCTCGTGTGGAATTCTTGGTTTCGTATTCGGCAGGAACTGCAGCTACTGATAGTGGACTGTCGGGGAACACCGAACACAAATTTTAGAGTATGCACGTTGCACTAATGCACCGTATAAATTATGAGTTTAAATTTGCGCTTCAATAATGCGGGTAAGCGATCGTTCATGTGAACATGTATATGAGTCGGTTTGCTACTACTTCTTGTCGCAGCGTTTCCTGGTACCGGCCTCGTCGGGAGCCGAGGTAGAGGTTTTTGCAGTACCAAGTATGTACAAAAAAGAGAGAACGCGGCAACAAGTAAAATTTAATATTTTATGAAAAATTATATCAATAGGTAATAATAATAAAAAAAAAATAAGCTAATCTAAATAAACTTAAAATTATTTACTGTCGGGCGTTGGTGAATTCCGAACATTCCGCCGACCTTTAAAAGCATGATTTTAAACAGGGTTATAAATGGGTAGTGGACATAGTTTAACCAGAGGTCTTTTAAATATGCCCTGCTGAGTCTGAACTGTGGCTACACGGACGACACCGTCTGCACCAGGATGTGTTTCTAAAATGCGACCTAAATGCCATCGCATGGGGGGTGAAAGTTCATTTTTTAATAGCACCATTGTGCCAGGTTCTACAGGGGTAGATGAATGCGTCCATTTACCACGCTGATTAAGTGTATGCAAGTATTCCCTGTGCCAGCGGGACCAGAAGTCCTGGTGAAGGCGTTGAATTAATTGCCACCTATTTAAACGATTTAATTTCACATTGGTTAAATCTTCCTCTGGAAGTGTTGTTAATGGTTCAAGTGTTAAAAAATGACCTGGTGTAAGTGCAGATAAATCACTAGGATCTGAGCTAACAGGAGTAAGGGGACGTGAGTTAAGCAATGATTCGATTTGCACTATTACAGTATATAGCTCCTCGTAGGTAAGTATCTGCTCACCTATGATACGAGACAAATGAGTTTTAACCGACTTAACACCGGCCTCCCACAATCCCCCGAAATGGGGCCCGGACGGCGGGTTAAAATGCCATTGAATGCTTTCTTGTTTGGCCGCATTTTGAAAAAGTTGTACAATATATTTTTCTGCTCCCACAAAATTCGTACCACAATCACTATATAAATGAGAGCAACGGCCACGACGGGCAATGAATCCTCGAAGGGCGGCTAAAAATGCTTCGGTAGTCATATCCGAAGCGAGTTCCAAATGTATTGCCTTGGTGGCAAAACAAACGAATACGCAATTGTACGATTTCAGCGTTTTTGCGCCTCGACCTTTATTTAAAGTTATTTTAAAAGGACCACAATAGTCAATCCCAGTCTCGGAAAAAGATTTTATTTGAGAAATCCGAGATGGCGGCAAGTTGCCCATAGGGGGCTGAAACGGTACAGATTTGAGTCGCCAACATTTGAAACATTTAGACAAAATTTTACGTAAAAATTTTGTGCGAGTAAAAAATGCATAGTTTGAACTCCGGGGTGCATATGTTTATTATGAACGTCTTCAATTATGAGATCAGTTAATCGACTACAACGGGGTAATAAGATAGGATGTTTTTGGTCATACGTAAGTTGAGAATGACGTAGCCTACCGCCGACCATGAGAACACCCTCTTGGTCTAAAAAAGGACTTAATTTTCTTAAATATTTGGATACATTGCGGCGGTTTTCTAACCGTGTGATATCTTCACCAAAAGAAGTGTGCTGAACTCGTTTAACGAATAATAAGAAAGCGCGTTGGAGTTCATAATTTGTGAAATCGTTAAATTTTCGAATATTACGAGGAGATTTTGAATTGTAAATGAACCGTAACACGTATGCGAAAATGCGTTTAATTTTTGATAGGGATGAGTATCTCTGAAGTAGAGAATCCAACGAATCTAGGTTAATTAATGTGATTAAGGCGAATTTTTTTTCTTCTTCAACCACCTCAGGCGAAAATGTCGCAGTTGAAGAACTTAGAGATGCAAAAGGGGGCCAGATGTGGTGTGATGATTGCAGAAATGCGGGACCTGTCCACCAAAGTGGATAATTTAATAATTCTCTGGGTAAAAGTCCCCGTGAACCACAATCCGCAGGATTGTCTGCAGAGGGTACATGATGCCATATAGCGGGAGATAATGTCTGTTGAATATGAGACACGCGGTTGCTAACAAATGTTTTCCATTTGTGAGGAGAGGACGTTATCCACGAGAGCGCTACAGTGGAATCTGACCACGCGAAAAGCTTACTAAAATTTAATTTATCTTTATAAGTATCACAAACAAACGACATTAAATTTGCTAATAGAACGGCTGCACACAGTTCTAATCGCGGAATTGAGATGCGTTTTAAAGGACTGACCTTTGATTTTGCACATACAAAATAGGTAGAAATATTCCCATCTGAATTGATTAGTCTAAAATAAACAACCGAACAATAAGCGAGTTCGCTAGCATCGCAGAAACCATGTACTTCACAGGTTCTATAATTTTCCGTAATTAACTGTCGAGGTAAACTAACCTTTGATAAATAAGTTATTTCCGAAATATATTTTGACCAAATTTGTTGGATATTATTTGGGGGAGATTGGTCCCAATCTAATCCTAGGGACCACAATCGCTGTATTAAATATTTTACAAAAAATGTTACGGGCGAGAGTATACCAAGTGGGTCAAAAACTCTAGCTATATTTGATAAAATATTGCGTTTAGTACAAGTTTTGTCCAAAGGAGTAACCGAAAATATAAATGAGTCTTGAGAGGGGTGCCATTGTAAACCAAAAATTTTTAGAGGACTCTCAGATTCCACGTCAAACGAAAAATTGGCATTATATAAATCTGAGCTAGGGAGGTGAGCTAATAAACGTGGATCGTTACTGGCCCATTTTCTAAGTTCAAAGCCACCCGATTTTAATAAAAGAATAAGTTCCCTTTGAAGGGAGAGGGCTTGTTCGTAGGTATTAGCACCAGTGACTATGTCGTCTACGTACGTATCTGTGGCTAAGATTTTAGCAGCGTGCGGGAAATTTTGGTTTTCATCTTGCGCTAATTGTAAAAGGGTGCGGAGCGCGAGAAAGGGAGAAGATGAGACTCCATATGTAACTGTATTTAATTTATAATCCTGAATAGGATCATTAGGAGAAAATCGCCATAGGATGCGCTGAAAATTTCTGTGACTTTGATTGATCAAAATCTGTCTGTACATCTGTTTTATATCGGCCACAAAAACATAAGAATGTAAGCGAAAATTCAAGAGAATGGTGGCAATGTTTTTTTGTAATTTCGGGCCTACTAAAAGTGAATCATTAAGTGAAATGCTTCCTGGAGCTTTAGCTGAGGCATCAAACACTACCCTTAATTTGGTGGTAGTGCTATCGGGTTTTAATATACAATGATGCGGAATATAATAAGGATTATATATTTGGCAAGGAGTATTTATAATTTCCATATGACCCGAGTTCAAATAATCTTGCATAAATTCAGCGTACAGATTTTTTAGTGTGGGATTATTTTCTAAGCGACGTTCGAGAGAGAGAAATCTACGCAAGGCAAGTGAACGTGAATCGCCAAATGAGGGTACAGGGTCGCGAAATGGAAGAGAGACTATATATCTCCCGGTCTCACTTCGTTGAGAATTTTCAGAAAATAATTTTTCGCAGAGCTGGTCATCATTAGAAACGGACGAGACTGAAGGTACTTCTTCGATTTCCCAAAATTTCTTAAGAGTATTTTCTAACGAGAGAAAATTATCCGTTGTGCAAAAGAAAGTATTTAAGTCTGGCTTGCAATATTTTACCGGCCCCATTAAAACCCAACCAAATATAGTATTAAGAGCGGAGGGCTCATTAATATTACCAGTAAGACGTCCACTCTGCAATATTTGGGGGAAAATATCTGCTCCTAATAATAAATCTATGGTACCGGGTGTACCAAAAAATGGATCAGCTAAATTTAAATTAGCTAGGTGAGAAACAGAGTTAATGGAAATATTGCCAGTGGGCATTTCATTACATATTTTAGGTAAAATTACTGCATCAATGGTAAATAACGGTTCGAGTTTTCCTACCGGGCGTATTGTGCATGTGACACCTCCTGAGGATGAAGTCATCTGCATTTGTCCTACACCGTGAACTGAAAGAGGTAAATTATATCGAGACAAACCTAGTCTATTTAGGCATTTTTGACTAATAAAATTTACTTGACTGCCACAATCTAACAAAACGCGAATTTTCTGATAGTTATTGCGCACATCTAACACCTCGACAAGTGCTGTAGATAGAAGCACTCCCTGTTTGTTTGGGATCACTCCTGTAAAACTATTTACAGCTTGTGATGTGGATGGGCCACATAAAATGTCTGAGTTGGTACGTGGCTCTGCTGTGTTTTGTGATTCTGACGAAGGGCTCAGAATGGGGTTCGAAACGTCGTCGGCAAAATGTAGAAGAGTATGGTGACGTAGTTTACAAGTACGGCAGGATGATTTAGAGGCACAATTTTTAGAAGTATGTTTAGTTCCTAAACAATTAACACACCACCTTCGGGTTTTTACTAAATCAAATCGATCTCTTGGAGATTTATGGTTAAATATCGGACAATTATAAATTGAGTGTTCTGCATTACATAAATTACAAATTAATTTGTTAGTGTCTGTAAGAAATGAAGAAGTAGTACGGGGTTTTAGATTTAAATTATTAGAAGATTTACGAGTTATCTGGTTGTATTTTACATCCGGTTTTTTATTCCTTGTTTGGGGACAAGCAATATCGACGGCATCCAAAGCATTGCATTGGTTTAAAACAAATTTTTTAAGAGAATCAAAAGTGGGAAAGTAATTATTTTTATCAGAGTTTTGATCGAGTTCAAATCGAGCACGAGTTTTTGAATCTAAACGTGTGTAGGAAACTTCATGTTTTCTAGAGCCGCAAGGTTTTCATTAAACGTATCTAAAAGTCGTCTAAGATTTTGAGAATTAACATTATTATCTAATAACTTGGGAGCATTTTCTAGTTCTTGAATATAAGCTGTTGCGATTAAATATTTATTATGATAGCGTCCATTTAAAGCATTGTAGGCAATTACGTAATTATCTCCTGTCATAGGTGTGCACTGTACCAATGTTAAAGGCGGACCTTCTAGTGAATTACATAAATGAGTAAATTTCTCTATATCCGAAAGGGCAGTATTAGCATGTACCAACGAATTAAAAAGGTCAATAAAAGTTTTAAATTTTTTATAATCTCCCGAGAACTTAAGTACTTCAATTTTTGGCAATTTAATATTACGTTGCATTGATGGATCTATTTTAATATCCGAATCTCCAAAAAGTTTACAATAAATTTCTTGTATTATACTACAATCACTTTCAAAAGAGGACCTAACCAATTCGAGGCTCTCCAAATCTGCACCCTCCTGTATGGCATATAAGGCTATTAAACTAGAATGATTTTTTTTAAATTCATCATAAACTGCATTAAAACGTTTAAAGGCGACTTTAAAGGAAAGATGACAATTTTTGTCCTCATGAGCAAGTTCAGATTTCACTTTGATCTCCTTTAATTCGTTATAATGCATGTCGCGAAGAGCAGTATATTGTTTTATTTTATTTGCAGACATTTTTCTTTGTTTAAATTATATAACAAAACACTAAATAAGTAACTTATTTTAAATGAGAGCAAAAAAAAATGATAATTCAGATCAAATGATTTAACAATTTAATAATTTTATAAATTAATTAAATACGTCTATTTATTTTCTAAGTGATAATGAATAAAATGTAAACCACAGTTGAGAACGAATGCGAGCAAAAAAGAGAACTTTAAAAAACGCTGCGAGTGCACGCGTTTTATGAGAGTGATTAATTTACTATTATTACCAACAAATATAATTTATCTAGAAAATTAGAGCATCTTTGGCTCGAGGGATCAACTTTATGTTCGATATTAAAACGATACTTGGTATTACAGTTCCTACCTTATGGCTGTTGTTGGTAGCCTCGTGTGGAATTCTTGGTTTCGTATTCGGCAGGAACTGCAGCTACTGATAGTGGACTGTCGGGGAACACCGAACACAAATTTTAGAGTATGCACGTTGCACTAATGCACCGTATAAATTATGAGTTTAAATTTGCGCTTCAATAATGCGGGTAAGCGATCGTTCATGTGAACATGTATATGAGTCGGTTTGCTACTACTTCTTGTCGCAGCGTTTCCTGGTACCGGCCTCGTCGGGAGCCGAGGTAGAGGTTTTTGCAGTACCAAGTATGTACAAAAAAGAGAGAACGCGGCAACAAGTAAAATTTAATATTTTATGAAAAATTATATCAATAGGTAATAATAATAAAAAAAAATAAGCTAATCTAAATAAACTTAAAATTATTTACTGTCGGGCGTTGGTGAATTCCGAACAGTTTAATTTAAGTAAAATTCTTGCAATCTAACTTATCATTATTTTTTGCACAGAAAAACAATTGAAATTTTACAGTTTTTATCATTACGGATACAATATTACATAACATATTGAAATGACACTTGTTTTTCTTAAATATGAGAGTTTCCAAACTTCACATGTTCGTGTAATAATTGAATAACTTTTCTTCGGGGTTTTTATAATGAAATGTTAATTATTAAGTTACAACTGTACAAGGTTTGGTGATCACCAAATTTTATTACCGCTTCGCTTTAATATACATGTTGTGATACATTGGGGTAAATTATTAATAACTTTCGCTTTAATGTATAAATTTTAAAACATACAGTTTTGATTGTATAACTTGTAAAATTTAACTTATTATTTTTTTATCAATATTTGATTAGGTAAAATCTAGTTTGAACAGCTTCTAATAAAAGAAGAATTTCTTGTTAAATATTTTCAGATAAATTTTGGGTAGACTAACTTCTATAATTTTATATAAACAATTTTTTTTTAGAATAGCTTATAAATATTTTCCATATTTGTATGTACATTTTAATCTAGATGTTATTTTGGCTTGACATCAACCTCATTTTTGACCAGTTTTCTAATAAAAACTGATTTTATAATTTTCGTAAGACCTTTATTCATAAACTTGTTTCTTGCTACTTCAACGAGTTCCATTTTACTCTATAAAACAAATACGTAAATTAATATTTAGATCTTGGTAATTGAATATTATTTACCATTCTTGGTATTCATCAACATCGTGTATAAAGAATGGTTGGCGCCTATGATATAACACCTATTTAGCTCATCATACATATTTGTAGGTAAGTCTCTCTATTATAACATCTTAATAATAAATAAACTCGCATAACTCATGACCCATACGCTTCCGAGCTAATGAGCTAGCGGCAGTATACTCTTCTTGATCTGTTATCAATATATTTCACTCTAATATTTTTTATTAATACCATATAGGTAAATAGTTAACACTCAATAAAAAAATAAAATTATTGATAATCGACCAAGGTAGTGTTACAGGCTAAAGCTCCCGTATCAAATCACCAATTTGGGGGTTAATATCAACAAATTTACACCTCAGATTGGTTCGTCCTACATACATCAATCAAAAAAAAAAAGAAACGGGCATGTATTAATGTTAAAAATGACGATGAGGCATGCTTCGCTTGGGCTATAGTTAGTGCCCTATATCCTGCGAATTCACATTCATAAAGACTTTCTTCATACCCCCATTACTCAAGTGTTCTAAATTTAGATGGTATTCAGTTCCTGATAACCCACAAGCAGATACCACAATTCGAGAAGAATAATGATCTGTCCATTAATGAATATATTCTAAAAAAGTTCAAAAAGCATTTTATTACTCTACCAAAATGTTCGACAAAGGAGGAGAGATAAACATGTAAATTTATTGATGATTCAAGATCAGTACTTCGATAGCGATGACGATATGCTTTTCACATCCGTACCCTATCACTACGTATGGATCAAGGACCTTTCGCACCTTATCTTCACACAATTAAGTCAACACCATGCAAAAAATATTTCTGCGACCGATGCCTGCACTACTTTTATAGCAATGAAAAGTTATCCAGACATTATGAAGACTCTATAAAAACGAATGATTGTAAAGTAAGACTACCACGTGAGGACCAGAAACAGCTAAGATTTAAAAATTTTAAAAATAAAGAAAAGGGTCCCTTTATTATCTATGCCGACCTCGAGAGCATTCTTGTACCGATGAACTCAAACAATAAGTACCAACAGCATGTGCCTGCTACCATCGGCTATTATGTAAAGTGTTCATATGATGATTCCCTATCCTTTTATCGTTCATATCGAGGGGACGACTGCATGTCTTGGTTTGCCCGGTAGATGAATGAATTCGCTGACGATGTTGAAACTGTTTTTCTATGCCCCCATGATATAAAATTGACTGCTGAACAACCAGCCGAATTTGATAAAGCTACGCACTGTCACGTCTGTGAACAGCCCTTCGGTCCAGATGACCTTCAAGTACGAGACCACTTTCACTTGAGTCCTGAGAATAACTACAGAGGTGCTGCTCACAACGCATGTAATAATTATAACGATGAGGTGATTGTACCGGTTGTTTTTCACAACTTAAGCGGATACGATGCTCATTTTATTTTAGAAAATATCGCGAATGACATGCCGGGCCGCATTGATTTACCTCTTTTAACCAAAGAAAAATATATTTCATTCACCAAGCATATTGACAAAATTTTATTAAATTCCGGTTTATTGACTCTTTCCGTTTCATGAATTCCACATTAGACACGTTGTCTTCGTACTTGACGCAGTTTCCCAATCTGAAAACACAGTTTACTGAGCTGGATAGCGAACAATTTGATATGCTTACGAAAAAAGGTGTGTATCCGTACGATTTTATGAGCAGTTTCGAGAAATTTAATTTAGAATCTTTACCTGAACAACATCATTTTTATAACCGTTTGGAAAATATTAGACACACAGTACGAGTACGCGCAACGTGTATGGACCGCGTTTAACATACAAAATTTAGGTCAATACACGGATTTATACATGAAAACAGACATATTGCTCTTGGCGGATGTTTTGAACAATTCCGAAGCAGTTGCCATAAATTTTACGGTCTAGATCCCGCGAATTATTACACTCTACCCGGCTACACGTGGGACTGCATACTCAAGCATACCGGATGTTCCTTAGAACTTTAACAGATATCTACCAAATATTGTTTATAGAACGTGGAATTCGTGGGGGGGCTATGTCAATGTTCTAAGCGTAAAAGCGTAGCAAACAACAAGTACCTTCAAAATTTCGATCCTAGTAAACCGACAAAGTATATATCATATTTCGACATTAACAATCAATATGGCTGGGCAATGAGTCAATCTCTCTCATTTGGAGGCTTTGAATGGACCGATACAAACATAGATGTTACAACTGTGAACGATAATTCCGATGTAGGTTAAATTTTAGAAGTTGACCTCGAGTATCCGGAGCATCTATATGACTTACATCGCGATTTGCCGTTCTGTCCCGAGCATAACGCTCCCCCCGGATGTAAAGACACTAAACTTTAGGCTACTCTACATAATAAAACGAAGTATGTCATCCATTGTAGAGCTTTGAAACAGGCACTAAAGTACGGGCTCAAACTAAAGAAAACACACCGCGTCTTGAAATGTAAGCAATCCCCATGGTTAAAATCTTACATTGATCTGAATACCAAGTTCCGCCAGCAGGCTAAAAATGAATTTGAAAAAAATTTGTTTAAGCCGATGAATAACGCAGTATTTGGAAAAACGATGGAAAACATTCGCAAACATTCAATCGTGAAATTAGTTAATAGGTGGGAGGGGCGCTACGGTGCGGAGGTTTTAATTGCAAAACTAGAATTTAAGTCGGTCGCTATTTTCAATGAGAATCTGGTTGCTATCGAACTAAATAAGTTAGAAATCTACTTTTGTAAACCACTGTATATTGTGATGGCTATTTTAGATATCGCAAAAACCACCATATATGATTTTCATTATGGCTACATGAAACCCGAGTTTGGTAATGAATATAGCGTTCTTTATACGGATACTGATTCATTAATTTATGAAATTATTAATTAAGATTTATATGAGATCATGCGTCGCGATTGTCATTCTCGTTTTGATACTTCTGATTATCCACCCAACAACAGGTACAACATGACCCTCGTGAATAAAAAAGTTTTGGGTATGATGAAAGATGAGTTTAACGGTGTACCTATAGAAATGTTCGTAGGATTTAGAGCAAAAATGTATACCACTAACCGGGCTGTGAACGATGATGATGGGGCCGTGGCTGATGTCGGTGTAATAAAAAAGATTGAGGGAATTAAGAGGTCCATTATCAAAAATATTATTTCTCTCGAGGATTTCATAGAGTGCGTTGACAATTTCAAAGATAAACACATTAGTCAAAATTTAATTAAATCGCAGAAGCATACTGTTTATTCAATAACTCGGGAAAAAATTGCTGAATCCATACGACGATAAGAGACATCTGATTAAAGGGTCGCATGAAACGCTACCGTAGGTCACTACTCAATCATGACCGACGAGGTTACAATGTAGATAATTAAGGAAACATGTAACTGTCTGGCGCAGAATAAAGCATGATTCTATATTTAAGTTTTTATTTGTATTTATTGCATTTGTATTTTATGTTTAATTTGTATTTTTGTTTATTTACATTTATGTTGTGTCTTATTGTAATTATAAAACAGCAATCGCGACTATAATCATTGCTTTCATGTAGAACTAGTCCTATACCCTTTTGTAGTTCTTTGAACAATAAAATTATTGTTATTATTGTTATTATTATTATATATTATAACCCCCATATATTCCATAATCACTTGTATTGTATGTTGAATTCAATGAAAATGGTATTTAAATGGGTCTGTACAGCTTTTAAACAGGTCTGTATGAATTTAAACGGGTCTGTACAGCTTTCAAACAGGTCTGTACAGCTTTTTAAACAGGTCTGTACAGCTTTTAAACAGATCTGTACAGCTTTTAAAACAGGGTCTGTATGAATTTAAACTGGTCTGTACAGCTTTTAAACAGGTCTGTACAGCCATGAAGTTTTTCTTAGAAGTGTAACCTTGAGACTCCCGCGAAAACTATTAATCACTGATATCTTTAAGCCTTCAAGTAAACGTATAACTCGGCGCATAAGATCTCTAACCATCCTGTATAAAATTACAAAACCATTAATCACTGATATCTTTAAGCCTTCATAAGGATTCGAGTAAACGTATAACTCGGCGAATAAGATCTAGAACCACCCTGTATAAAATTTAAAAAAATGCAGAAAAATAACTACAGGAGGAGGTATTCAATTAGTTAATATGGGTATAACAATATCTTAATTCACTAATCTGTATAAACTAAAACTTAAACACTTAAACCTATAGATACTGAGACTCGAATGTCTGCTTTTAAAAATATTCATTATAAAGTAGATAAAATCATAAAAATATAAACGACCTTGAAATATGTAACGTGATAGATTAATTATGAAGCAACAAGGCCATCTAACATAAAATTGAAATAGGAGATATTTAATAGCTCATATCAAATGTATGAATGACAAAATAAATATTTTCAATATCAGGTGAGGGATTCGAACCCACGCTCCCATAAGGAAATCACAGCTTAAATTTGATGCCTTAGACCACTCGGCCAACCTGACTTAGATATTGACTTATTTCTAGTTATATTTAGTCTTTATAGAGTAAACGCACACAATATATGGTTACATAAAATGTATTTTAATTAGCATTATACATCAGCATTTTATCAATATCAGCAACAACTGTAATTTTATTAAACTTTATATACTCAAGCAAACAGTAAGTTTGCTCGCATTTGTTTAAATTACACAGGTTTTTTAATTGGTATTATGGTATTATTATAAAATTTCTTAAAATTTAAACACCGTAAAAATTCTAATCTAAAATTAATTAAATGTTTAATATTAATAAGTTCTTTGATACATTCATCATCAATATATATACAACACTATCACCACTTTCTAGTAATAACAGATGTTCATCCATAAATAGTTGACTAGATATTTTAAAATTTTCAAATTCCATTACAGTTTCATTGCCCGGTATAATATCAATATTCGCAATGAAATCATACCAATCCAAATCCATAAGTGAAATTACATCAGTTGACCTGATAAGTCTGACTGATGGCTCGAAACCTCTAGCATCCTGATGAGACTTGTAGCATAGAATTTGATAAAGAATATTTTACTTCGTTAATCAGTTGATTCTCCTGAGTAATTTGTTCTCTATACTTTAAAAGAACACTATCCACATATTTCCAATGAGGAGGTGGACATAATGAAGTAATGGAAAATGAAGCACTTTCAATACCAGAACCCGACATTATGACTGTCTTCACTGCTACTCAAATAAATACTAAAGTGTTATTTCTAAAACTAATTTATTAATACATATCTTTTCTTTGATGACCATGATGCAGATTTCGTCGCTGCATATGCTTTTCTTGCATATGCTTATCTCACTGTGCATGCTTTTATATTCCAGATTACATCTCACCTACACAGATCATCCTGAAAGTGTCTAAATCCATCGCTAGCTGTTTTCTTTATTATATGCTATAATCCGATTTGCTAGAAGGACGTAGGTGCGGGTTGGGGATCTGGCGGATGTGGGTTGTGACGCGTGGTTTGCGACGCGATTGGAAAAGGAGGTGCCGCCGTGCTACAATTCGATACGCCCATCCACCGTGCTGTATTCTGATTTGCTAGGTCGCCATACCCTAAATCGCCATTACCGCATTCTGATTTGCTAGGCCGCCATACCCTAACCGCCATTGCTGCTACCCTCGACTAATAGGAAGAGCCTAGACCCCCTCAACCGCGCCCCTTTACCAATAGGAACTCCCCGTGGGGGCGGGTCCTAAAAGTGGAGGGGGGTAAAATCGGTAAAAAATGTGCACGTTTTGCTCTTATGGAGATTTACATGGGATTTGTGGCCCGATATGCCCATAGCTTATCTACTCACATCTTGAGTATGCTTCAATAGTATGGTGTCCTGTTTATAATGTACACATACAAAATTTGGCGTCGATTTCTAAAAAATGGGTCTTTTAAGACTGATGTTATCCTGCTATTGGTTACCCACATCAAGAACTACTCTCTAAATATTCCCTAGACAGTCTAGAAAACCGTAGAGACCGATCACAATTAATTTTATTATATAAAATTTTACATGGATTGTGGAGAAACTTTAAGTATGCTTAATTTCCAAATTCCTGGGATGGCCTCTAGGAACAACAATTTATTTTACTTGCCATTTTCAAGAACAAATGTAAAGACACTTTCTTGTATTCAGCAAATGTGTAATATATATATAACAGCTATCTATAGGTCACCAGCTACATGTCCACATACATTTAATAACGAACTCTCCACATACTTAGATAATATTGAACAGAATGATATTAATGTATTTACTATCCAATCGGAGTGTGACTACGCCCAAGTGTACCTAAATATTTTAAACACTAGTGGATTTTCATCTTATATAAACAAGCATACCAAGATACAAGGCCAACAAAAATCATGTATTGACCACTTTTTTGTAAAATCTAATCTCTCAAATATCGTACCAATTATTTTTATGTATAACATAACTGACCATTATCCGATTATCATGTTAATCAAAATCGATAGCCACGTTGAAAAAGAAATACATTCACAAAGACAAAAACACTATATTCATTATAAAACTCTAGAAAATTATTTAAAGGAAGAAAACTGGCTTGAAATTTATAATTCAGAAAGCATCGATGACATGACAGATTTTTTTTTACATAAATTAAAAACAAATATAACAAAAAGTACCAAAACGATCAAAATTTGAAGCGAAAAGAATGGATCACATCTAGCCTGATAAAATCAATAAATACAAAAAACAAGATGTATCAAGAAACATTAAAAAACCCAACAGATAATAACTTATTAGAAAATTATAAAGCCCACAGATATAAATTAAAAAAACTTATAAATAACGCCAAATATCTTTATTATAAAAATCAAATTGACAGAAATAAAAACTCTAGTCAAAATTTATGGAACACAGTAAACAATCTCTGTCATAAAACTAGAACAGAAAAAACAATAACACAAATAAAAAAAGAGGATACCACTGACACAAAATAAAAACGACATTGTTGATGCTTTTGTGGAATATTATACAGAGTTGGGCGAAAAATACGCAAACAAAATAAATGTACCAGCAAATTTTAAAGTTGAAAATGGAAAGAATATGGAACATTCGATTTATTTAACCCCCACAACCCCTGAAGAAATTAAAATAGTAATAAACTTTCTAAAACCAAAAAAGGCCCCGGGTTACGACGAAATAAGATCTGAGACTCTAAAAGAAATATGTGATGAAATAGGGGGTATATTAAGTTATATATTTAACAAAAGCATCACAAATGGACATTTTCTAAAAGCGCTTAAAATAGGTGTCATAAAACCAATGCATAAAGGTGGCAATACTGAAGATCTAGTAAATTATAGACCTCTCACGCTAATTTCCAATATTGCAAAAATGTTTGAAAAAATTATAAAAAATAGGCTAACAATTTTTTTTAATAAATATGATATCTTATCATCTGGGCAATTTGGGTTTCGCGAAAACAGATCAACTGAGGACGCAATAGCTTACTTAACACAGCACATCTACAATGCACTGGATGACCAAACTCCCTGTCTGTGTAATCGTCGACCTCGCGAAAGCGTTCGATACAGTATGTCAAACTCGTCTCTAAATAAGCTTGAAAACTGTGGCTTGAGGGGAAATGCTTATGAGTTAATAATAAGCTATCTATCTAATCGTATGCAGTATGTGAAGATAGATGATACGCTTAGCAAACCTGCTTGTATAAAATATGGCGTCCCTCAAGGTACCGTTTTGGGGCCGATCCTATTTTCCATATATATTAATGTTAAGTATAAACGTCACTTAGTTTTGATGATGATACAGCCATAGTCTTCAGAGCAAATTCATGGAAAACCTTAAAAACAACGGCTGAACAGGAATTTAAAAAAATAAAAAATTGGTTTGATGCCAACAAACTTACAGTAAATTTTAATAAAACGGTGTATTTACCATTTACTTCTTACGTCAACAACCTACCTAATCTTGGCCCATTACATATTGACAATAACCTAAGCATACCTGAAGCAGAATCTATAAAATATTTAGGAATAATTGTTGACAGACATTTGCGTTGGAATTCACAAATTAAACATATAGTAGAAAAGTTAAGAGGAATACTGTCGAGAATTAAAAACCTGAAAAAGCACCTTGATTTTAAGCAACTCAAAACTATCTATTATGCACTAGCTGAATCACAGTTAAAACATGGTATAATTGGTTGGAGAAGCGTAAATCAGTGTCATCTAAAAAATTTTAATGCAATACAAAAATGGATCATTAAAATAATATATAATAAAAGTTCTACTTACCCAACTGAACAGTTATACAAAGAAGCGAACCTATTTGATTTGCGGCAGTTGTATTATTTGAGCGTTATTGCATACAATTTTAAAAATAAAGAAAACATCAAACCTATTGATCATCCTTATGCAACAAGGCGAAAGCAGGATAGCTGTTGTAATCCCAGGTCAGCAAAAACTTTTGGACAAAAAAGTCATATGTACCTGGCTTCTCGATTTTACAATATTATACCTATGTCCCTCGGACTCTTACGTGGCTAAAGTTTAGTAACAAAATACTTAAAAGATAAATATACTACTAATGTCGCCCATACCAAATTTAACTTTAATATAGGCTTAATGGTAATATAGGTAATGCTAATATAGGTTATGTTAATGTAGGTAATGTTAATAATATAGGTATGCTAATATAGCTAAAATGTTTTGTGAACATTTATTTATGAACAACTTAATCACGCACAAGCAGGACTATTACAGCATACACAGTGTAGACGTGAGCGTGAGTAGATGTGTTTCTGCGGGCTCTGAATAAATTTCTATAGTGATCGATAAATAAACAGTAAAAAATGGTAATGACTAGAAAAGGTTCCAATTTTGATGACTCTGAAGAAAATCAGACAATAACTTTTCTACAAAGTGTTGTATTTGCCGAAATACTTGATAAAGTTGTGGAAAGAAGAACTAGTAAACTTTTGCAAAAAATTCAGGAACTGGAAACTACAATTAAAATAATAACTGACTCAAATAAGGACCTTATTACGCTGCTTACAAATGCCCCTGATGATTTTTGTCCAAAAGTTAGTAAAATGAATGTGAATACAGTAGATTTAAACTCGTCAGATTCTTCAAGTTTATCATGTAGTACAGTGGTGGAACAAAACATACACCTCGACAAAAACTCAACTGAACAGTTTGATAAAATTATACCCACAAAACAAGATCAAAATAACAATTTTACAAGGGTGTACAAAAACCGTAAACAACGCCGGCATGATCAAATACCAATAAATGAACAAAATATAGATATTGGTAATGGATTTTCACGTGTGCATTTAAATAAATATAATAGTAAACCAAAAAAACCGTATTCAATTTTTGGCACAGGGACGCAAACCAAATCTGACATAACAGCTGTACAACGAAAGGCATGGATATATGTAGGAAGGGTTACTTCTGGTACTGGCGTTGCGGGAATGAAAAAACACTGCGATATAACTTTTCCAGGACGACAAATTGAGCTGAAAATACTACCCAAATGGAAAAACAGCAGAACTGAATCATTCAAAATAAAAATAGATTATGACTTACTGGATGAAGCCTTTACCAGCGACAATTGGCCGACAGGTTCTTTAATTAAAAAGTATAATTTTTTTCGAGACTAACAATGCAAATTTTATTAATACTGTAAATCCAAACTCAAGTTAAAGCGATTCTACTTTAAATATATCACACGTAAATGTACAAGGTATGCTCAACAAGTTAGATGAAATTAATCTGTTCATGAATGATTTTAAAATAGATATCTTGTGTATTTCGGAGCACTGGATAAGTAAAAATGATCCCAGAAATGTGATGTTTCCAAATCACAAAATAATAACTTATTTTTCTAGGCTGATAAATATACATGGCGGCTCTCTTATAATAGCCAGTAATAGATTAAACACAAAAGTAATCACATCTATAAACAACCTATCCACTGAATCCCATATAGAAATATGTGCAATATGTTGTACTATTGGCGAGGTAAAATATATTGTAATAGTAGCACCTTATGGTGATATCGATGAATTTATCATGAATCTCAATCAAGCACTAAATATTGCAAATAATATATCATGTAACATTGTATTGTGTGGAGATTTCAACATTGATGCAACGAAAAATTGTCACAATACTAAAGTTTTATTTGATGTTTTTAGTTCATTTCAACCAAATCTTACTTCTATAGCCCCTACGCGTATATTTACAAACGTACATGGTCATACCTCCTCCAGTTGTATTGACTATATGGTTTCGAATATTTTTACTAATAGTTTAAGCCTTAAATTATATAACCCTAATATTGCTGACCATTTCTCTCATATCTTAAAGATAAATATTAACAAAACGGAAAAGGATACCCCCACCTTAATAAGTTTTCAAAGGCGAATCCAAAATGAAAATAATATTAAAAATTTTATCTTTGAGCTAAACAAACAGGACTGGACTAATATATATTTTGCTAGTGTAAATGTAAATGATGCTTTAAATTTCTTCATAAACACTATCATATTGTGTTACAACATTACTTGCCCAATAAAGTACGTAACAATAAAAAGAGACAGAACTAAAAACAATAACTTAAAAAAAGAGTGGTTAACAAATGAAATAATCGAACAAAGTGAATATGTTCAGAAAACAATGCTAGCATTTTTGTTTCTATAACTCAATTTGTTTTTGATTTCCATATCAACAAAAATAATAACGCTACAAAAAAAAATATAAAAAGTCATTTTTTCGGTCAACTTAAAAAATAATAAAAACCGCTATTTATCACCACGCGAGTGTCTTGTGTACCTTGCTATATTCCCATACTGGAGACCTGGAGTTTGTTGGGCCCAACTAGAAGAGAACAACACCAGGAAGTGCCGCTAGTACACGAGGTCACAAGGTATTTCAAATTCAATTATTAATATTAGTTCAATTTGTCAGCATTACGCTGAATGGTCCTTCGTCCGATTTATTTCCGCGTTAATAAACATTTTTGGTGCCGATACCTTAAAAAAAGAAAACCAGCTTTGCCTTACATCCATCTAAAACCGTTTTAAATTAATTACTTCATAACTGACATTTGTTGCTTAAATTCATTTTGACACTAGCACACGGTGTTTTTTATTGAACCTGCCGCTATAATTAATTCATTTTCTTGTTTCCTCTAAACATATTTTCGTTATTATATTGTCATTCTAACGTATTTGTGAGTACTGATAATAGAACTTTTTTGTAATTTTATTTACATTTGGTTAATATAACTTTATTAAGGAGCTTATCAATACTTACAAAATGAAGTTTGAGGATTTTGTAAGGGAATGTAATGTGGTAATTAGAAAATTAACCGCCGTGTCAGAATACTCATCTGCTGTTGTGGCAGACACTTCAACGCACTCTATGTTTTATGCAAAATTTAAAAGATCTAACCTCATTTACGAGGATTTTCAAGAACAACGCAAATCATTAAAATTGAGTCAACTCTCAGTTGAAAATTTGGATCAACTGAATTCACTGGTGGAAGAAATAGATAATTTGCATGATAACATTCAAGCTGTTGATATACAATTAACCAAAATGGCATCTGCTGTTACAACAAATCAAAAGGTTGATGTTGAAAGCAATAAAAATACTGTTCATCTACCGGAGATTCAGATACCTAAATTTTCAGGTAATGCTATTGAATGGACTTCATTCTATGAACTGTTTAAGTCATTGATACACAATCACACAAATTTGTCTAACATAGAGAAATTCCAATACTTAATAAGTGCCTTATTTGATGAACCATTAAAATTAGTGAAACATTTACCAATAACCTCTGATAATTATCATATTGCATTCGGAACTCTAGAGAAAAGATATGACAATAAACGCATACTTATTTCGACCTATTGGGGAAATATTCTTAATTCGCCAAAAGCTAAACCTGATTCCGCAAGTTCTCTTCGTACTCTCTTAAATATATTTTCTGAAAATATTTTTGCTCTCAATAAATATGAAACTGACTTGTGGGATTTTACTCTATTTAATTGGTTAATGCAGAAAATTGATCCCAATACTAGAAAACGTTTTGAAATGCATCGTAGCATTACGGAGTTGCCCACATATGAACAGTTAATTAAATTCTTGACCGATCAATGTAATGCCTTGGAGTCTAGCACTATGTTGTCAAATATTTGTTCTGGTGTCTCTCAGTATTCAACTTCTAACACTGGAATATTTTCTCCTTCATTATCTCATAAGCAACATACGCAATCTCCCATAAAATCAAAACAGCAGTCTCTCGTGGTGGAAACATCTTCTCAAAACAATATTGGTTCAGCAGTGCCTCTTGCAAAACCTCAACAAGCACCTTGCTTTGTTTGCAATGCTAACCACTCTATTTTTAAATGTGATTTATTTTTAAATAAGTCGCCTCAAGATCGATATAACTTTATTAAAGAATGCAGACGTTGTGTAAATTGCTTTGGAACACATAGTTTCTCGACTTGTGCTTCCCTGTCTGTTTGTCGCGTTTGTCAAAAACGCCATCATACGATGCTACATTTTCCACGTGAAGCAACTACGATCTCGACTTTTAATTCTACAGATAATGCCGCCGCTGCTGACATTCCTCAAGTTGTTGCTAGTGCTATTGCTCCAGTTACAGTTCTTTTATCCACCGCCTTAGTATCTATCTGTGATGCTAGTGGTAATTTTCAAACTTGCCGTGCTCTTATAGACAATGGCAGTCAAATATCAGTAATAACTGAGAAATGTCTAAACAGACTTAATTTACCGCTTACGCAATGCTCCGTTCCTATTCAAGGAATTGGTCGAACTTCTTCACCCGCTTGTACTGGCATGACTTTTTGTCAGGTCACTCCGATGTTTAGACATCATCCCAGTTTTAATATACAGGCAATGGTCTTGCCGGTCATCTGTAATGATATTCCGTCTAGTCACATTACCACTCAAGGTTATGAACATTTAAAAAACCTGCCTCTCGCTGATCCTGATTATAGGAAATCGAGTGAAATAGACATCTTGCTTGGTGCTGATGTCTACTCACAAATAATACAACCCGCTATTAAATATGGTCGTCCTGGTGAACCAATCGCAATGAAAACCATCTTTGGTTGGATACTATCTGGAAAAATTCATATTTCTACACCAGCTGTTGTTAACTCATTTCATGTGTCTGTTTATTCACAACTTGATTCCACATTAAAGAAGTTTTGGGAACTTGAAAGTATACCTGACAAAATATTCAATTCTCCAGAGAACACTAAGTGCGAGCAAAATTTTATCAATTCTCATACTCGTGACAAATCAGGCAGATACATCGTTTCATTACCTTTTCGTGAAGATATTCCTATTTTAGGTAATTCTTTTAATACCGCAATGCGTCGTTTTTTATCTCTGGAAAATCGCTTGAATAAAGATTCTACATTAAAACAAGAATATTCAAATTTCATGCAGGATTATCTTGACTGTGGACACATGTCTCCTGTGAGTGGTCAAAGTGCTTCCAATCATTCTGATTCGTGTTATTATATTCCTCATCATTGTGTATTGAAGCCCGAAAGTTCTACCACGAAATTACGTGTCGTCTTTGACGCCTCAGCAAAGTCTACTAATAATGTTTCTCTGAATGACACCTTATTAACAGGTCCTAAATTACAACAAGACATAGTATCATTACTTTTACGGTTTCGTACCCATTCCACTGTACTTATTGCAGATATAAAACAAATGTACAGGCAAATTTTAGTAACATCTGATCACAGAGCCTACCAACGCATATTATGGCGCTTTTCTCAAAACACTCCTGTTCAAGAATTTGAATTGAATACTGTTACATACGGAGTATCATCTGCTCCATATCTAGCTATCCGCACTCTTTTACAAATTGCTTCAGATGAAAAAGATAATTTTCCTCACGCTGCAAAAGTGTTACTTAGCGACATTTATGTAGATGACGTAGTCACGGGCTGTTCATCTGCTGAAGAAGCTATTACTTTACAATCTCAACTTCGAGATCTTCTTAAAAGTGGTGGATTTGATTTGAGGAAGTGGTCTAGCAACGATCCTATCGTATTAGACTCCATACCCCCATCATTACGCCAAACTAATTGTCAATCATTTGACACTGCTGATTACTTTCAAAAGGTGTTGGGCTTGAACTGGAATCCAACTTATGATTCCCTAACTTACAAAATAGACACTATCGACCGTTGTTGTACCAAAAGATCTATACTTTCTGAAGTCGCACGCATATTTGACCCACTTGGATTGTTAGCTCCGCTTACTCTTTTTGCAAAGCACTTGATCCAGATTCTTTGGACACAAGGATTGTCTTGGGATGAGGTTCCCTCCGCTGAGATTTGTTCACGTTGGTCACAATACAAGCGTGAGGTATTATGTCTCGCTCAACTTCAGTTACCTCGGCGCGTTATAACGGACAATTATCAAGCATGTGACCTTCATGGTTTCTGTGATGCTTCTGAGACTGGTTATGCATGTGTGGTATATTTTAGGGTTACAGAAAATGATGGTTCTGTACGCATTTTTTTGGTTTGTGCTAAATCTAGGGTGTCTCCGCTTAAGCGTATCACAATTCCATGCCTTGAATTATGTGCAGCACTGTTACTATCAGATTTAGTTTATTTTGTACGTGACACCTATGCCAACATTGCTTTTAAAAATATTTACGCTTGGTCCGATTCCACAATCGCATTAACCTGGATTAAATCCTCTCCACATCAGTGGAAAACGTTTATTGCAAACCGTGTTACACAAATTCAGGAAAAATTATCTCCGGAAAATTGGCATCATATTGATGGTATCGATAATCCTGCTGATTGCGCCTCACGGGGTCTTCTTCCCCATGACCTCTTGAAATGTTCTTCATGGTGGGCGGGTCCCAAGTGGCTCAGCTCTCCGCCTGAACTTTGGCCTATTAGTTCATCTTCTACCTTGCCTTCCGATGTAGACTTAGAAACCAATACAATCTCTCTCGTTGTCACTGGACAACATGATTTCATAATAATTTTATTATCACGATTTTCCTCTTTGCGAAAGGTTCAAGGAAGCATAGCTTATTTAATTCGATTTACCAGCTATTTAAAGGATAAAACTAATTTAATTCGAGGTCCTTTGGTAAATTTGGAACTACATAATGCGCTGCTTATCATTATAAAACATATTCAACAATTAGTCTTTGCTAATGAAATAAAGCAAATTTGTTCAAAAAGCCCTTGTGCTAAACCTATACGCAAACTTGCACCTTTCCTAGATCAGGAGGGTATTCTCAGGGTGGGCGGAAAACTTCGCCACTCTCAAGAATCCTTTGAGAGAAAACATCCAATCTTATTACCACGGGAACACCGATTAACTAAACTTCTTATTAATCAGTATCATAATAAGTATCTGCATCCTGGCGCAACCGCTCTTTAGGCTTTATTAGCTGAACAATTCTGGATATTGTCCGCTAGACGAGCAATTAATCATTGCATTTCTCATTGCTATCGTTGTTCGCGACATAATCCAAAATCCTATACACCTCTGATGAGTGATTTACCCACTCCTCGAGTCTCTGAAGTTAAACCATTCCTGCACACCGGAGTAGACTTCGCTGGGCCGTTTCATATTACTTTTGGTAGACGCCGGGGTGGTAAAACTCAAAAGGCATATCTATGCTTATTTGTATGTCTCGCCATTAAAGCTCTCCATCTTGAACTTGTTTCAGATCTTTCATCTGATGAATTTATAGCAGCATTACGGCGATTTGTTGCACGTCGAGGCCAATGCTCTCATCTTTACAGTGACAACGGAACTAATTTCGTTGGCGCTAATCGTCAACTGAATGAATTAACCTAAAACGCCGCCGGAGTCATGCAAATTAAGTGGCACTTCAATCCCGCGTCTGCGGCTCACTTTGGTGGTTTATGGGAAGCAGGAGTCAAATCAGTCAAACATCACATTTCTCGAATTATTGGTGATCAAGTACTGATCTACGAGGAGCTTAATACCGTTTTTCACCAAATCGAAGCAGTTTTAAATTCACGACCATTATGTCAGCTTAGTAGTGATCCAAATGATCTTCAGGCCTTAACTCCGGGTCATTTTTTAACATTATCTTCATTAACAACTCCTCCCGACGAGGAGTTAATCTCCGTACCCATAAATCGTTTGTCCAGATGGCAGTTGTTGCAACAAATTCAACAAGGATTTTGGAAGCGCTAGCATAACGAGTATCTTCACACTCTCCAGCAACGACATAAATGGACAGATTCTACAAAACCTCCCAATATTGGCACCATTGTTGTCATCAAACAGGACAATGTCCCACCGCTAACGTGGCATCTTGGCCGAATTGTCGAATTGCACTCTAGTCCTTATGGGCAGATCCGTGTTGCTACTGTGCGAACAGCTAACGGTGTCCTTAAGAGACCTCTTGTAAAACTATGTCCCTTACCTACTCCTCACTAGTTTTGTATTATTATTTAACCTAGTTTTAGTTTCATAGTTTTAGATATATTTCTTGTACTCATAAATACGTTTCCCACGGAAATTACAAACTTTATTACAAATGCTTCGCCATTTGGATGGGCGGTATGTTCAGAAAACAATGCTAGCATTTTTTGTTTCTATAACTCAATTTGTTTTTGATTTCCATATCAACAAAAATAATAACGCTACAAAAAAAATATAAAAAGTCATTTTTTCGGTCAACTTAAAAAATAATAAAAACCGCTATTTATCACCACGCGAGTGTCTTGTGTACCTTGCCATATTCCCATACTGGAGACCTGGAGTTTGTTGGGCCCAACTAGAAGAGAACAACACCAGGAAGTGCCGCTAGTACACGAGGTCACAAGGTATTTCAAATTCAATTATTAATATTAGTTCAATTTGTCAGCATTACGCTGAATGGTCCTTCGTCCGATTTATTTCCGCGTTAATAAACATTTTTACTCTCATGAATAAATAGCTTTATGGAAGGGAGAACACTAAAAGTACAACTAGATAATATACAATCTGATTTGCAGAATTTAATGTACGGAGTCTCTCAAGGATCTGTTTTAGGGCCGCTATTATTTTTGTTGTATATAAACAACCTTCCCAACTATTTGACCACGGGACACTTAACAATGTTTGCTGATGACATAATAGTAACATTATCAGCAGATTCGGTAGAACAACTCCATGTACTAATTGACCAAACATTTCAGCAGGTTACTACTTGAGCTGAAAGAGATAAACTGGTATTGAACCAAAATAAAACTGTTATTATTAATTTTGGATTACAAAGACAATTGCCGCACGATATAATGTTGCATGATAATATTGTGTTGTCTCACAACACGAAATTACTCGGTACACACTTGGACACTAAATTGCTGTGGGACAAGCACATTGAGCATGTATGTTCACAACTAAATAAGGCCTATTTTGCTATATTGCAAATGCAAAACTCTCTGGATGAAGCGGGACTATTGAGTATATACTATGCTCTTGCTTATTCACATATTTCATATAATATTATTGCCTGGGGAAGTGCAAGAGACAAGGATAGGGTGTTTATTAGTCAAAAGAGACTCATTAGACTTATATTTCACATGGATTATAATGAAAGCTGTAAACATATATTTAAAATGAAAAAAATACTAACCACTCCATGTATATTTATATTAAAATGTTTGATGTATACCAAGAAAAATATAAATCTTTTTATTCAAAGAAACGATTGTCATTCGTACAGTACAAGATGTGGGGATATACTTAGTATCCCCTCACATCATACTTCAAATTATAAACACTCACCATATTATAACTGTGTTTTACTTTTTAATAGTCTTCCTGCTTTCATTCGATATACCCAAAACTATAGACAATATAAAACCGCAGTTAGAAATATATTACTTGAAGGTAGCTTTTACAGCGTTCAAGACTTCTTAAATAGAGAACCTTGAGGAATTACTCATATATTACTGTAATAAATTTGACAAAACAAATAATTAATTTATTTAATCATTCAGTGTAATTTTTTTTATATATATATTTATTTGTCATCCAAATATCTGTATTGTGTATACTTATATGTTTCATATAATCATATAATATGATTATAAACTATATCGTATTTATTTAAATTTGTATTGTAACATATTTTATGTTTGTATATTTGTCACTAATTCTTTATAAAATGACTTACCATATATACAGTCTGTATCCAAAATGGTCAATAAATATTATTATTATTATTATTATTATTCCTGTTTCAGTAATTTCTTTTGTTTAATTATAACTATTTCGTAAACTGCATTATATTGTATTGTCATATATTCATTATTATAATAAATAATTTATTATTATTATTATTATTTGAATACTTCTTTAGATATTTTCACCTGCAGTGCTGCAAACAAAAAAAATGTTTCTAGCTTAAATATATTTTTGTTCATTCTTGTTCACTTGCGAACTATTAGACTCAATTTAGAGTGGACTTCTTACATTCACTTTGTTTTGTATATAACAAATGCATTGTATTAGTTTAATTTAGTTTATTCAGTTTAGTTTATTAGTTTAATTCAGATATATAAATAATATTTATATCTTTTTGTTCATAATCAAAATAAGTATTGAATTATTTTGTATTTTCCTATTCTGTAATTGGGTTTTACCTGTTGAATAGTGTACCAAAAAAATAAAAATTAATAAATTAATAAATAGTGAAGGAACTTCTAAAATTACATGAAAACGATGTTCACTTTGTAACCGTCAGGAATCCACAAAGTAATGGACTTATGGAAAGAGTTCATCCAACCATACTCGAGCATGCACGAATTTTGAAAAATATCAATAAGGACCCTATATCAGATTAAATAAAATATGCCCTATTTTCACACCATTTGAGTTAATAATAGGACACATCGATAGTAGAAACCCTCGATATTTATTATAACCAAGATATTTTCAGCAATTACTTAAATGGACACAAAACAAAAATGAAAAGAATTTACGAAACTGTCAATCAGAGGCCAACACAAGGTAAACAGATCGTCCATCAACGCAGAAATGAAAATATTGAAGACCCACAAACCACTTTTAAGAAATGTCATGTATATGTCAAAAGTGGATCAGCAACCAGACATAAAACTAAAAATCGATACGAAGGACCCTTTACTATCACCGAACTAAATAATGACAATACCTGTGAAATTACTAACACACAAAGTAAAGTAAAAAGAGTTCATTTAAGAAACTTAAGAAGGCCTATTGTTGCAGATGCACCTCCGTCATCCACAGAGGAGAGCGAGTCAGAAGACTAGACAACAATCCAGGACTACCTCTAGGAAATGTAAAAACATTATAGACAAATGAACGAACAATCGATTTACAACCAATATTAACGATCCAGAAAAAACTTTAGTACTAGATAAGAGAGAACAAATGGAAGTTAAGAATTTTGCCATAATTACAGAATTCTTATTTGACGAAATGAATCGAAAAATAAATCAATTAACCCCACAATCCCGATTTAAAAGAGGACTATCAATGGGTTAGGATCAATCTGGAAATCAATTACTGGTAACCTAGACAACGAAGACGGAGAAATAATAGAGAAACATGTAGAAAACTTAGACAAAAATCAACTAACTTTAAAAGAAATATTGGAATCCCAAAGAACACTTACCACCAAGGCGATAGAAAAGTTTGAATCATCTATAAACAACTTAACCACAAATCAACTTGTGCTACGTTCAAGAATTTTACAAATCGAACAAGCAATGAAACATCAAAAGGTCGAATTATATCACAGAATTCGATTTAACAATGTCTATACTCAAGTAAATATAATGGTCCAGAGCATTCTACAAATACTAGAGACTCTCTAGGAAGCCGTCACATCCGCAAAAATTAATGCCATGCATCCATCAATTATTGAACCGGAAGATTTACTAGTGTCACCGGCGCTCAGCCAATGAAATTCTCAGGAAAGAGCAAAGCACAGTGGGCGTAGCCTAGTCGGGCTGCGCGATAAAGTATTTAAATCGACGCTTTTGCCATTTTCAGTTCCATCCTTCCGACCACCCCCGAGGAGGTCAAGGAGATCCTAAGGAACCTAAAACCCAGGAAGGCTCCAGGATGTGATGGCATTGGGAACATCGCCCTCAAGAAGCTACCCAGGAAAGGAGTAGCAGCGATGGTCAACATCATCAACGCAATATTGAGATTGAGACATTTCCCCACCAGGTGGAAGAAGGCCGACGTCATAGTCATCCCGAAGCCAGGTAAGAATCTAATCTTTCCCTCTTCTTACAGGCCAATCAGTCTCCTACCAGCGATGAGCAAGGTAGCCGAAAGGATCATCCTCAAGAGGATAGCCGAGAAGACAGAAGAGCTGGACATCCTCCCGGACGAACAGTTTACCTACAGCACCGGACACTCTACCGAACTCCAAGTGCTTCGCCTCACCGAGGAGATTACTAAGGGGTCCAACCAGAGACAGGTCACGGCAGCGCTGTTCCTGGACGTCGCCAAAGCCTTCGACAGGGTCTGGCACGATGGTCTCCTAGCCAAAATGATGAGTATCCATTGCACTCGTCAAGCTAGTGAGATCATACCTCCACAGGAGACAGATGAGGGTAAAGATCGTGGACAAGTTGTCCACGTACAGAACAATGGAGGCAGGAGTCCCCCAAGGCTCGGTGCTCTCCCCGCACTTGTTCTCCATCTTCCATCCGATCTACTCCGGACGGAGAGGACCTCCATGGCCTTCTACGCCGATGACACAGCCCTGACAGCCAGATTCTGGAACGAGAGGCTAGCCACCAGAAACCTCCAGGAAGCGGCCACCCTCCTAGAGGACTGGTGCAACCGATGGAAGGTAGCCGTCAACGCCGAGAAGAGCAAGGCGGTCCTCTTCAAGAAAAGGAAGCAAAACCCCACAGGAGACGTCTCCATGTTTGGTGAAGACATCCAATGGCACGATTCCATCAACTACCTTGGCGTGATCATGGACAAAGGCCTAACATGGAGACAGAACACAGAGGCCATCGTCAAGAAGGCCAGAAGGACGAGAGCCCTAATCTACCCGATGACGGGTAGACAGAGCACTCAACCTGAGGAACAAGCTCACGCTTATCAGGTCCCTCATCCGGCCTCAACTGACGTATGCTTCGGTAGCATGGGGCTACCAAGCACAGAGAGTGGAGAACGTCGCCCTCCGGACAGCAGTCAACGCACCTTGGTTCGTGCGCACTGAGGACATCTTCAGGGACCTGGAGTACACCCCGGTCACTGAAATCATCAAGGAAAGAGCCAGGAAGATGTACGCCCTTGCTGAGGAGCATGGGAACCCACTAGTCAGGGAGGCAACTGACTATGACCCAGCAGATGCTCCGAGGCACAAGCGGCCGAAGATGCAGCTACTGGATAACGGGTGTATATAAAACATACCACCGTTCGATGAAGACAATCCCACGGAAGAGGCAGGACGATCACCCAACTACCCACCCAAGACCCTGCGGGTACCGGACAAACAACCGTCCAGTACCTGTAGTCCCCCTAGCTCCGGGCAGACCGAAATTGCTACCAAAGCAGTTAGGTCTGCTCTTCCTCGAGCTACACAGCTCATCCTTACCCTACCGATGATCCGGATGACAGGATGTCAATTGGCATTCTGTGTACCGGCAGCCACTGCCAAAAACCCAAAAACACCCAACTGACAGATGACACCCCCGGGGGGGACAAGCTGGCGATGAAAGAAGATCAAGACAGAAGAGCGCTAGAAGAGGCCTTAGCCAGCAAGGTCCAACGAGCCAGGACCCAGGGACGTGGGCCGAAATCGTCTGCACCGCTCACATTTGTGAGTGGGGCCGACGTAAAGTAAGTTCGCCCGCCCTGCACGAGGCTGGTCCCCGGTCTACAGCGATGTATTGGGGTAAAGGGCAATCCTGCCCGACCACAGTCATCCGAGACTGACATCTATAGCCAAGAATATTGGCGATTTTCAGTTCAGTTCCTCTCGAGCACCCAACAGTGACACTTCGCCTCTCAGTGTTAAACCTAAAATCTTGTGTATCTTTCCACAGTGTTATTTTACCTACCCCATTATTTTAGAACAAACGTAAAAGTTATTCTAAGAATCAATTCCTTTCCATTTAGAAATAACATAATAGTTATTCTAAACAACAATTCCTAAAATACCTAAAATATGAGTGACCACGAAAGTTCAGCGTCCACTAACGACGGGGATGAGCATCCAACTACAGACAGCAGTGGGGACCATACGGTTAGTTCCGGCGTGCCTATAATGTCGGGCACGTTGGGCCCCACCCTGTCATCTGCGACTAGAAACCTATCAGTCTCTGTCACTTTTCAAGAGGGACAGCAGTGGACCTACAGCGATGGGGGCCTTGAGGGTAATCCTGGCGCGTCCCTCATGTTGGGCGCGTCGCGCCCCATCCTGTCAACTATATCTCATGTTGCGATTTGTCTAGACCACTGGAGGGACATCATGTTACTTACAGTGATGGGGGCCGAGAGGTTCGCCCTGGCGCGGCGCGTCGCACTCCGTCCTGCCATCTCAAGATAATGTCAATGTTAGCTCACAACGGTCGGCGCCGTCAACACTAGAGCCCCCAGGCTCCCCATTAGACTCAAGGCCACCGGTTTTTACGGTGGAAGAACTGGCCCTAACCATAGCAAGCATGCAGTCGGCGATGCAACGTCTTTTAGTAACTCAAAGTCAGAATCCAATAGAGAACCAAACGAACTCGTGCACAACAACCATCGACAACCCAAACACGAGTCAAGGTGGTGTTCCACGAGGACATGTCGCCCTCGAACGTGGGGCTTATCAAAGGGCAGCGGAAGATGTTAACCCACACCCTAACACATATTCGAATCTGGGGGGATTAGGCCCTGAGTGGCGCACAACAATAACTATGGAAGAACAATTACAAGAACAGATGTTGAATATTATAACAACCAGCTCACAAGCCGCAGTCCAGGCGGTTAATCAAAATAAATTGCTTGGAATCACTGCACCAAAAATATTCCCTACATTTAGTGCACATGAATGGGAAGACCCGGAAATATTCCTAGAGGAAATTGAAGAGGTCATGACGAGACATAAGATTATGAAAAGGGATAAAGTCCGTATTGCAATGAATCAACTGGAGGGCAATGCGAAAAAGGCATTCGAACCTTGGAAAAGTTTGAAGATGAATTTTGCTGATTTCAAACAAAGATTAATTACACAATTTAATGAACCTGCTTTGATGGGCAGTCTGCGCTCCCGGCTACATGGGGAGCATCAGAAAGAGGACGAACCAGTGACAGTATTTTTGCGACGAAAAATGGGGATACACCAGAGAGTAGAACCATACACACCGGAGAAACAAATTTTGGAGGAGGTCCGCGAATTGATGCGGCCAGAGCTAAGATTCGCAACACGAACAATGAAGATTAACAGTCTAAAGGAGCTGAGTCAGGCCTCCGAGTGGGCCGAATCAGACTATAAGGAACTCCAGCGCCACTTGCGTCCGCTGCCAAGGCCAGTCCGGCTGGAAAATAACGAACCTGGACCACCTACAACATGCCGCATGTGTCAAGGGTGGCATTACCATCGTGATTGCCCTAGGCGCGGAGAACAGGGAAACGTGAGAAGGGCCGAGGCGGACCAGAACGCCCGGCCCGGGCCATCACAGCAAAGATAAATTACCACAACGCCCGCGACTCACTCCCGAGGGTCCGGGTAGAAATCCAAGGGAATCAGCTGTCGGCTCTCATTGATAGTGGGGCCTTACATTCGTTCTTGAACTCTCATTGTGCCCGAGGACTCCGCCTACTGTCTGATGAAATGCGGGTGCAATTGGCAAATACCAAGAAGGAATTGAAGCCTGCTGGATGCGTGGACACCACTATTCGACTGGGAGAACTGACCACACCAATTACCCTCTATGTAATGCACGATATGTCAGAAGAAGTTATTCTGGGACGGCATTGGCTTATTGATAACCAAGTAATCATGGACTTTCCCAGGGGTTGCCTGCATGCGGGAACTCAACAACAGCACACTATTTTTTGATCAACCCCTACCACACACCAGGAAGTGGCCGAACTCGTGGTGGAACCGGGGCAACTCCCTGAAAATAATGAAGAACAGTATATGGAACTTCTTGCAAAATTTAAAGACGTATTCAATGAGACTTTACAGCAACCTACCACTCGATTAGTCACTCATGAAATCCGGCTAAAAGACGAAACCCCTTTCAAGATAAGGCGATACCAATATTCTGCTGCCAAGAAAGAAATTATAAGCGAAGAGGTCCAGAAAATGCTTGCAGCTGGGGTGATTCGGCGGAGCAAGAGCCGTTATTGCTCCCCGATTGTAATTGTTAAGAAAAAAGATGGACAAAATCGATTATAGACAGTTGAACAGTCAAACTCTAGAAGAAGTTTCGCAATTACCACCCATACGAGAAACCATACGGGAGCTTGGATCAGCAAAAGTATTCACGTCACTAGACCTGAAGTCGGGATATTGGCAGGTCCCGATGGAAGACAGTAGCATTCCCCTTACAGCGCTCAGCACTCCCGATGGAGCGTCGTTTGAGTTCGTCGTTATGCCATTCGGGCTACGAAATGCCCCAACTACATTTCAGAAGTTGATGACTGAGGTTTTAGCTGGTTACATTGATGTGTTTGCAAAAGTTTATTTGGACGATATCATTATCTATTCAAACAATCACGAGGACCACCTTAAGCATCTGACGTTGGTATTGGAGCGCCTCCGCATTCATGCATTGCACTGTGGCATCAGAAAATGCCGGTTTGGTGCGGAGGAATTAGAGTACTTGGGATATCGAATAACGGCGAGTACAAACGAACCTCAGAAGAAACATATACAAATACGAGATTTTCCGCAGCCACGAACAAAGAAGGAGTTACAGTCATTCCTTGGGACTGCCAATTGGCTCAGAGAATTTGTGCCGGGATTTACCACAATCGTTGCTCCTTTGACAGACTTAGCCAAAAAACAAAGATTTGCCTGGACCCCGGAAGCTGACCGAGCCTTCCACGAACTAAAAGAGGCCCTGTCACAGCCCCTTGCCCTAAGTAGACCGGAGCCAGACCTGCCGTTCTACCCTCAGACAGACGCAAGCACACGGGGTATAGGAGCAGTATTGTACCAACGGGGACCGCAAGGAGAAAGGAGGGTCATCTCTTATTCCAGCGCAAAATTTACCAAACCAGAGAGCAAGTACCACGTTAACGAACAGGAGACTTTGGCCGTGGTATGGGCGTGCCGGCGTTATCGCCATTGGTTAGAAGACAGATATAGCGTTATCGCTATAAATAAAATTAAAATGGAAGTAAATATACTTATATTTGTTTTTAATACATGTTCATATTTTATGTGATTTGAGTATTTTTAAGTATATTGATATTATATTTTTATATCGAATGTTTTTATTTTTCTTAGCGACTCCATGGAAACTTCTCCATTATGGATCGAGTTTTCCTTTTTGTTTCTTAGCGACTCCATGGAAACTTCTCGCTTTTGGAAGTGAGTGAGTCGCTATAGTTGCTATATACACCCCCTCGTTAAAAAAGAAAATAGTCAATCAATCAACGTGTCGATTGCAAAACGTACTTTTTTAATCGGGGTAGGCAAAGTGTCACATCTGTCAACTAATACAAAAGCCGGTTTAACCCTATCAATATTGACAGTTATGACTTTGTCTCCTTTCTTAAAGGTAAATAACTTATCTGAACGAGATAAAACTTTAAACGGTCCTTCATATAAAGGAGTAAATGAACGTTTTAAACGTTCAATGCGAACGAAAATAAAATCGCAAGAGGCAAGATCTGAACTAACAAAAGTTTTGTAATTGCCATGCGAAGTTGGAGGAACAAATTTTAAATTATTAAAATAAATGCGTAATTTGTCAATGAAATAAGGAATATCTGGGGAATTACACGATTCAACGAAAAATTCGCCAGGTAAACGAAGGGTTTGACCATATATGAGTTCAGCAGGTGAACATTGCAGATCTTCCTTGGGAGTTGTCCTAAATGCTAATAAAATGATGGGTAATTCATCTGTCCAATGTGATGTATTGGCTCTAGCTAACAAGGAAGTTTTAAGTGAGCGAAGTTTGCTGTTAGAAATGTCAAAATCAGACGTCATAGAATTATCAAACTTCAGTCATCTTTGAGAATTATCAGATTTTTTACAATTCTTACTGAATTTGCACCATTCACCTCCACAACGATAGGCATTGGTACCATAAAGTTGATGGTAGTAACAAATAGTATTGTCTGTACGATCAAATTTATTGGAAACATTATTACGGCTGGGTGAACGATTGCGATTAGTGGTACGAGTTTGTGAATTGCTTCTACTTTTGCAATTGTTGCAGCATGAAGTAGAAGGTTGAGGCTCAAAGGATTGATTGGAAAGTCTGGATTCTAAAGAGTTTAATCGAGAATTAAAAATTTCTTGTTTTTGTAATACTTGATTAATTGAATCATGGAAAGTGATTGAAAAATTTTTGATAGTGGTAGTTAAATCTGACAACGGGGTGGACTCAGAGTCAAGAGGATTTTTGGAGTACGATTCAACCATTGAATTTTGACAGGACTCCCAGATCTGATCTGCAATATCTAGAATCTCTTTTGTGTCTGTTTTCCCTGAAGCTGTAATGGCAATATATACTGTTTGAGGTAAACGTCTTTTCCATAGCTTTATCAATAAATCTTGACTAACCATGCTGAATCCTCCAACCATATTCAGCATGGATCTATAGAAATCTGAAGGTTTCAGATCGCCCATTTGGGAACCTGATAACAGATCATTCAGACGTTTTTCCTCACTCGATGATAAACGTGAAATTAAAACTTTCTTTAAATTTATATAGAGATCCGTTTCCGGGGGATTAGATATTATATCGTATATATTATCTATCACATCTAATGGCAAATTAGCTATAATCTGATCATACTTTTTCTTATCATTGACAATTTTTGCAACAGAAAACTGTGATTCAATCTGGGTAAACCAAATTTCTGGTTTTGATTTCCAGAATGGGGGTAATTTGACAGAGGTGACATAATGGGTTTGAGGAAAATCCTCGTCTGAAGGTTGTCTTTGCATAACTAATCGATTGTGATTGATTGATTGATTTACTACTCTCTTAGATAAAAAAGGAAATGTACTTTAACTCACTCACCGACAGATGACAGTACTTGTAATGTACAACTTCAGTTGATTGAATTAGGAAATTACCATAAATTATAGGAACATCTATTCAAATTTGGAACCTCTATTCAAAATTCATCGGAAAATTCTTCTCTTCATAAAATGGTCAATTTATAACGGTAGTTGATATATTGAATCTCTTCTGGTATATATTTATCACGTTGGACATAAAATTTTTACTTCTGGCATATATTTATGACGTTGGACATAAAATTTTCACGTCTGGCATATATTTATCACGTTGGACATAAAATGATCACGTCGGGGTCACCAAATTTATAGCGTTATCGCTATAAATAAAATTAAAATGGAAGTAAATATACTTATATTTGTTTTTAATACATGTTCATATTTTATGTGATTTGAGTATTTTTAAGTATATTGATATTATATTTTTATATCGAATGTTTTTATTTTTCTTAGCGACTCCATGGAAACTTCTCCATTATGGATCGAGTTTTCCTTTTTGTTTCTTAGCGACTCCATGGAAACTTCTCGCTTTTGGAAGTGAGTGAGTCGCTATAGTCGCTATAACAGACATTTTACCTTGGTCACAGATAGCAAGGGGTTAACGTGGCTACACCATTTTAAAGATGAAAGGGCAAAACTGACCAGATGGGCTTTGCAGTTAGAAGAGTTTAACTTCACGGTGGAGCATTACCTAGGAAGGTGCAATGAGCTCCCGGACTTTCTATCCAGGAACCCCAGTGGAGAGATGCCTGAGGAAATGAGGAACGATGATCGCCTTGTTCCACCAGGAGATGTTCCCGGTCTTCCCATTGGACAGCTCCAGACGATGCAAATAAGCTCCGAGCCTCGAGTAACCTTTGTCCCTGGTTCCTCTCATCCACCACACAACCATCGTCCAGTACAGACGATAACTAATACTAAAAAACTTGTTTTAGTCACTACTGTCCATCTCAGTCGGCCCCTGATGATGCCCAAGCTAAAGTCGGTGCCGCCCAAGCTAAAGTCGGTGCCGCCCAAGCCAGGGCCCGGACAAATCCTGAACATGGCCCCACATCCGGACGATCCCCAGGCCGCTCAGCAGGTCCATTTCACTCTAGCCAAGTTCCAATGCGAGGATGAGCCAGGTTCAACCCCTGCCAGTCCCCAAAAGCATGGTCCAATTCCAATGGAGGTCCCAAGTCAACATGGCGAGTCTGGTTCAACCCCAGCAGTCAACCTTGATGAGCCCTTGACCACCAGAGCCACCGTAACTGCTGTCACGGAGGTGTCCCAGTTCGACAACCAGACAACCAACCAAGCCAGGATCCCGGATGAGCGAGGTTCGCCAGGTTCAACCCCTGCAGTCCCCACAACCGAGGCGAGTTCCATCAGTCTGCTAGCTGCAGCTCGTAGACCAACCATACAGTTCCATCCAGATGCTAAGATCCCAGAGGCCCCAGCATTATTCAGCGAGCCAGGTTCGACCCCTGCAGTTGTCCACGATGCCCAAGAGCCAAAGCAAGTCCCAGCTGCCGCTGAGACGATGTTTCCAAATGAAAGTAATTATTCCATCCAAGTGAGAGACCAAACCAGTCAAAGTCTGCCCCAAACAGACGACCTAGACGAGTCCCGAGGACCCAAGCTGTCGTTAGGAGATGCTCTCCAGTCGCCCAGACCTCCTGAAGCCAACACCCCGGCGATGTTCCTATTGTCGTCGGGGCCCCAGTCCATATCAGCCCCAGTTGGAAGCTCGAGTCCAAGCCGAAGACCTGCTCAACAGCCGGCGCTCGCGTTTCGCGTAATATAAAACATTCTCGAATTGTTAATATAGGGCGTTGCGAATTACCATGCCATGTAAAATGAAGTAAATGCAATACATGAAATAATGAGATATTTTCAAACAATTAAGAATTAACCAATTTTCTTTTACAGCTCTGTAAATGCCTTTATCGTAACTTTTTCAAAATTGTGCAATAAAGTCAAAGACAGGGGAAGTGTCACCGGCGCTCAGCCAATGAAATTCTCAGGAAAGAGCAAAGCGCAGTGGGCGGAGCCTAGTCGGGCTGCGCGATAAAGTATTTAAATCGACGCTTTTGCCATTTTCAGTTCCGGACAGTTCAAGCAGCAGTCGAAGCGAGAAGACCTCCAGTGCAGTAGTGCAGTAGTGTAGTGTAGTGTTGTGTTGACGTTTCGGAGCCAGGCGAACTAAGAAGTGGCAGCCCCACAGAGAAGCTGAAGAGGAATATTTGTTGTCTTTCTCAAGACACAAATATAAAAAGATAAATAAAGTCCCCCGCCTGGGGACACTTTGTTTTTCTCCTTCCCTACCCAAAATTCCTTCCCGTAATAATTAATACTACAGATTTCAGGCAAGAAGACGTAAATACTGTGGAGGGCAGTATGCACGAGCAAGAGAGTAGCTCCGGACCGATGGACCAGTCGGATGACAGGGATGGTCTAATCAGGAGCCTAATGGCTGAGAACGCAGCGCTGAAAGCGCAGATAGCCGAAATGAGCCAGAGGATGGCTCAACTGAGGGCAGAGATGGCCAAGCAGCTTGAAGCTCAACGTACCCAGTACGAAGAGCAGAAAGCCAAGAACGAGGTACAAGGGGCCCAGCTAACAGAACTGCTGGCAGCCATGCGTACCCTCCAGGCCACCCAAATACAGCCCCAGGCCCAAGTCCAGGCCCCAGTCCTGGCCCAGACTCAGGCCCAACCCCCGGCCCAACCCAAGGTCCAGCCCCAGGCGGCTCCAGTAGTGCAACCAGCACTAAAAGAGGCCCCCAAGAGGAAAGCCGACGCCGACACAGATAGTGACGGCGAATTCACCCTTGTCACCAGGACAAGGGTGAAAAAGACGGCCCAGCAGGACAACCAGGTGGTGCAGCCCAGCACCAGCCAGGATGACCCAGCCACTCCCGAACAGGAGGTGGCCACAGAGAAGGCCCCCAAGATACCACCTGTGGTCCTAAGAAGGCAAGACACCTGGTCGGAAGTGAGCCGCAGACTCAAAGAGGCCAGGATCCAATACACGAAAGCCAAGGTAGTAGGCGAGGGCATCGCTATTACCCCAAAAACAGCTGACGACTACCGCCAGATGACGAAGATGTTCGCGCTCGAAATGCTTGAATATCATACGCATGCACTACCCGAAGACAGGCTGCTTCGCATAGTCATACGAGGCATCCCCAGCGGAGTGAGCTGCGATGAGGTGAAAGAGGACCTCCAGGACCAGGGTTTCACACCTACCTCCGTCCAAAGGATGACATCCAGAAGGACAAGGAAGGAGATCCCACTGGTCCTAGTACAGGTGCCCCTCAGCGAGGAGAAGATCCTCGCTGTAACCCGATGCTGTTCCCTGGTGGTACGCACCGAGAGGCAGAGAGCAGCCCAAGCCGTCACGCAGTGCCACCGCTGCCAGAGGTTTGGGCACGCACAAGGCAGGTGTACAGCCCAAGCCAAGTGCGTCAAATGCGGAGATCCACACCACTCGGGAGAGTGCAAAAAATCCAGGGATGTGCCAGCTAAGTGTGCCAACTGCCAGGGGGCACACCCAGCGAGTTACAGGGGGTGCCCAAAGTACCCCAAGAAGACAGCTGGGCCCTCCCAGAAGCGGGCACCCAAAGCAGCACAGAGGCCAGTAGCAAGGACGCCAACCACCAGTGGTATCAGCTACGCCAGGATGGCACAGGGCACGACGGGGCAGACCACCAGCCCCGTCAAGAAACCACAAACACCCTCTGAGGCCCAAAACCTCACTGCGGTGTTGGCCCAAATGCAACAAATGTGCTCAGCAATGAGCGCATTTTTTGCACAAATGCCAAAATTCACTAACATATGTCTTTACAGGTGAAACCAGGCTTCCTGCAGATCGCCTCATGGAATGTCAATGGACTGCTAGGACGCAAGCTCGAGGTGGAGGAGCTCCTAGCCAGGGGCGACATAGACATCATGGCACTGCAGGAAACAAAGCTGCGACCAGACCAGGCTGTCAACTTCCCAGGCTACCACGTATACAGGAAGGACTGGCAGAGGCCCCATAGAAGGGTGATGAGAGGAGTAGCCCTGCAAGTTAAGACGAGCATCGCACACCATCCGATCCTGCTCCCGGAAATGGAGAACCTGGAGGCCACAGCCGTAGTAGAGTCCACGGCACGAAATGGCAACATCAGAGTGGTCTCCTATTACCAGCCACCCCACTCCATGCTGCGAGACGCAGACCTGGACTCGGTCCTCCCCCCAGGGACCCAGACGGTTGCTATCGGCGACTTCAACGCCAAGTCCCCGGAATGGCACAGTAGGATCACAAACACTCGAGGACGAGAGCTACTGCGATTTCTGGGACGACAGGATGGCAACCTGCTGGTCCTTGGGCCGGAAGGACCGACCCATGACAATGGTGTAACCAGGCCGGATGTTCTGGACATTGCGATGCTGAAGGAGATGACCCTCGAAGCAGAAATCACCGCCATGATGGAAGGTTCCACCGAGCACAACCCCATTCTCCTAGAAATAGGAGAAAAGGACGGTGAGAACACGACAACTTTCATCAAAAGGAGGACGGACTGTGAAGTGTTCCGTGCAGCACTGCAAAGGAACATTGCACAAATTCCCAGACTAGAGACCGAGGCGGACGTAGAGAGAGCCATCACCTCCCTGGAAAACCAGATCCAGGCGGCACTGAGGGAAAGTACCACCGAGACGGAAACGAGGCGAGCGCCAGCGCCGATGGCCAACCTCCCAGAGGCCACCAGGCAGCTGATACGGGACAGACGAAGTGCGAAGAGACGGGCCCAGAGGACCAGACTCCCGGAAGACAGGAGACACTACAACACCCTGAGCCGGAGAGTCAAGGCCGCCCTTCAGGAACACAGACAAGAAGGTTGGCAACGCCACCTGGAATCCCCGGACACACAGGACAGGATCATCTGGACCACCCAACGGGCCCTGCGAAACCGGCGGACTTCCATGCCCCCCATCCACGGAGAGAATGGTGTTGTCTACGCTCGCCAGGAAAAAGCCGAAGCTTTTGCTGACAGCTTGGAACTGCAGTGTAGGGAAAACCAACTCGATGATGAGGACGAGGACTGGGAGGACGACGTGAGACGCAGGGTACGTAGGATGAACCGTCTGCCAGATGAAGACCACATCCCCCCGACCACCCCCGAGGAGGTCAAGGAGATCCTAAGGAGCCTAAAACCCAGGAAAGCTCTAGGATGTGATGGCATTGGGAACATCGCCCTCAAGAAGGTGTCCCGGAAAGGAGTAGCGGCGATGGTCAACATCATCAACGCAATGTTGAGGTTGAGACACTTCCCTTCCAGGTGGAAAAAGGCCGACGTCATAGTCATCCCAAAGCCAGGTAAGAACCTAACGTTTCCCTCCTCTTACAGGCCAATCAGTCTACTCCCAGCGATGAGTAAGGTAGCCGAACGAGTTATACTCAAGAGGAGAGCCGAGAAGACAGAAGAGCTCGAAGTCCTCCCAGACGAGCAGTTCGCCTTCAGGACAGGGCACTCCACCGAACTCCAAGTGCTCCGCCTCACCAAGGAGGTCACGAAGGGGTTCAACCAACGACAGGTCACGGCAGCGCTGTTCCTGGACGTTGCCAAAGCCTTCGACAGGGTCTGGCGCGATGGTCTCCTAGCCAAAATGATGAATATGGGTTACCCCATTGCACTCGTCAAGCTAGTGAGATCGTACCTCCACAGGACACAGATGAGGGTGAAGATCGTGGACAAGGTGTCCACGTACAGAACAATGGAGGCAGGAGTCCCCCAAGGCTCAGTGCTGTCCCCGCACTTGTTCTCCATCTTCACATCCGATCTACCCCGGACGGAGAGGACTTCCATGGCCCTCTACGCCGATGACACAGCCCTGACTGCCAGATCCTGGAGTGCCAGGCTAGCCACCAGAAACCTCCAGGAGGCGGCCACCCTCCTAGAGGACTGGTGCAACAGATGGAAAGTAGCCGTCAACGCCGAGAAGAGCAAGGCGGTCCTCTTCAAGAAGGTAAGAAAACAAAACCCCACAGGTCACGTTTCCATGTTTGGTGAGGACATCCAATGGCACGACACCGCCAACTACCTTGGCGTGGTCATGGACAAAGGCCTAACATGGAGACTGAACACGGAGGCCATCGTCAAGAAGGCCAGGATGACGGGTAGACAGAGCAGACTCAACCTGAGGAACAAGCTCACGCTTATCAGGTCCCTCATCCGGCCTCAGCTGACGTACGCTTCGGTAGCTTGGGGCTACCAAGCAAAGAGCTACCTCCATCAGATCCAGAGAGTGGAGAACGTTGCCCTCAGAACAGCAGTCGACGCACCCTGGTTCGTCCGCAACGAGGACATCTTCAGGGACCTGGACTACACCCCGGTCACTGAGATCATCAAGAAGAGAGCCAGAAAGATGTACGCCCTTGCCGAGGAGCATGGGAACCCACTAGTCAGGGAGGCAACTGACTATGACCCAGCAGATGCTCCGAGGCACAAGCGGTCGAAGTTGCAGCTCCTGGATAACGGGTGAGTATGAGAGACATACCACCACCCGACGATCCACCCCCACGGAAGAGACATGACGACATCCAACCACCCACCCAAGACCCTGCGGGTACCGGACAAACAACCGTCCAGTACCTGTAGTCCCCCTAGCTCCGGGCAGGCCGAAAATGCTACTAAAGTAGTTCTCTACACAGCTCATCCTTACCCTACCGATGATCCGGATGACAGGATGCCTCTTGGCATCTTGTGTACCGGCAGTCACTCCCGCCACAAAACCCAACACACCTAACAGACCGATGACTACCCCCCGGGGGGCAAACAAGCTGGCGAAGAGAAGAAGACGAAGACAGAAGAACGCCAGAAGAGGCCTTAGCCAGCAAGGTCCAACGAGCCAGGACCCAGGGAGGTGGACCGAAATCGTCTGCACCGCTCACATTTGTGAGTGGGGCCGACGTAAAGTAAGTTCGTCCGCCCTGCACGAGGCTGGTCCCCGGTTTACAGCGATGCATTGGGGTAAAGGGCAATAGTCCTGCCCGGCCCCAGTCATCCGAGACCGACATCATTAGCCAAGAATATTGGCGATTTTCAGTTCAGATAGTTCACCCAGACGCCGAAGCAAGCAGACCACCTAGTGTAGTAGTGCAGTTTCCAGTGCAAGTGAACAGTGAAGTGGCAGTCCCACAGTGCGAGCTGAGCGTAGCGTTCCCGAACGTTACGATAGGCTAGCTGATAGAAGAAGAGAAGCACTAGTTGTCTTTCTCAAGACACTAGTGTACAAAAGATAAATAAAGTCCCCCGCCTGGAGACACTTTGTTTTTCCTTTCCTCTCCCAAAACTTTTTCCACCATTAATACTAATAAACACTTTCTTACAGGAAGCCAGGACAACGACATGGATAACAACATGGAGGACAGAATGTCCGACATGGACACAGATGAATCGTCGAGAGAGTCTACCCCGGACAGGGACATGACGAGAGCCCAGTTAATGGAGGAGAATAACAGGTTAAGAGCCCAAATACAGAGCCTGCAGATCGAACTACAACAGGTCTGAGCAGAATTGGCCCTCCAGAGAGAGCAGAGCCAACACCAACACTCTGAACTGATGTCAGCGATGAGGACCATCCAGGCTTCCATGCCCCCCTGGCGCAGCCCCGACCCGAGGCCCAGGTCCAACCCCAGGCCCAACCCGAGGCCCAAGCCAAAGCACTGGCCCCCCAACCCCCGGTGTAGCCCGCACATGGAAAAGAGGCCAACAAACGAAAGGCACAGGATGACAGTGACGGAGAGACCCCCGAGCAGACCAAAGCAAAAAAGACGCCCCAACCCACCCAAGTACCAGCCAACACAGACAGGCCGTCCACCAGCCAAACAACCAGCCAGGATGCCCCCGCACAGGAGAAAACTCCCAAGATTCCCCTGTTATCCTAAGGAAACAGGATACATGGTCCGAGGTGAGCCACATGCTAAAACAGGCCAAAATACAGTACACCAAGGCCAAGGTAGTAGGCGAGGGAATCGCTATCACCCCACAGACGGCAGACGATTACCGCCAGATGACCAGGATGTTCGCGCTTGAAAAGCGCGAATACCATACCTACGCACTGCCAGAAGAAAGGTTACTACGAGTAGTAATCAGGGGCTGCTGTTCCCTGGTGGTACGCACAGAGAGACAACGGGCAGCCCTGGCAGTTACCCAATGCCACCGATGCCAAAGATTTGGACACGCCCAAGGCAGGTGCACGGCGCAGGCCAAATGCGTAAAGTGTGGAGACCCGCATCACTCAGGCGAATGCAAGAAACCGAGGGACGTACCAGCCAAATGTACCAACTGTCAGGGGGCACACCCTGCCAGTTACCGAGGATGCCCGAGGTTCCCCAAGAAGACAGTCGGGTCCCCCCAGAAGCAGACACCAAGAGGACAACAACAACCGACAGCCATGACACCAGCCACCAGTGGAGTAAGCTACGCAAGGATAGCACAGGGCAAGACGGGGCAAACCACCAGCCCCGTCAAGAAACCACAAGCACCCTCCAAAACCTCACTGCGGTGCTGGCGCAAATGCAACAAATGTGCTCAGCAATGAGCGCATTTTTTGCACAAATGCCAAAATTTACTAACGTATAATGTTTTTACAGGTCAAACCAGGCTTCCTGCAGATCGCCTCTTGGAATGTCAATGGACTGCTAGGACGCAAGCTCGAGGTGGAGGAGCTCCTAGCCAGGGGCGACATAGACATCATGGCACTGCAGGAAACGAAACTGCGACCAGACCAGGCTATCAACTTCCCAGGCTACCACGTATACAGGAAGGACTGGCAGAGGCCCCACAGAAGGGTGATGAGAGGAGTAGCCCTGCTAGTTAAGACGAGCATCGCACACCATCCGATCCTGCTCCCGGAGACGGAGAACCTGGAGGCCACAGTCATAGTAGTATCCACGGCACGAAATGGCAACATCAGAGTGGTCTCCTGTTACCAGCCACCCCACTCCATGCTGCGAGACGCAGACCTGGACTCGGTCCTCCCCCCCAGGGACCCAGATGGTTGCTATCGGCGACTTCAACGCCAAGTCCCCGGAATGGCACAGTAGGATCACAAACACTCGAGGACGAGAGCTACTGCGATTTCTGGGACGACAGGATGGCAACTTGCTGGTCCTTGGGCCGGAGGGACCGACCCATGACAATGGTGTAACAAGGCCGGATGTCCTGGACATTGCGATGCTGAAGGAGATGACCCTCGAAGCAGAAATCACCGTCATGATGGAAGGTTCCACCGAGCACAACCCCATTCTCCTAGAACTAGGAGAAAAGGACGGTGAGAACACGACAACTTTCATCAAAAGGAGGACGGACTGGGAAGTGTTCCGTGCAGCACTGCAGAGGGACATTGCACAAATTCCCAGACTAGAAACCGAGGCGGACGTAGAGAGGGCCATCACCTCCCTGGAAAACCAGATCCAGGCGGCACTGAGGGAAAGTACCACCGAGACGGAAACGAGGCGAGCACCAGCGCCGACGGCCAATCTCCCAGAGACCACCAGGCAGCTGATACGGGACAGACGAAGTACGAAGAGACGGGCCCAGAGGACCAGACTCCCGGAAGACAGGAGACACTACAACACCCTGAGCCGGAGAGTCAAGGCCGCCCTTCAGGAACACAGACAAGAAGGGTGGCAACGCCACCTGGAATCCCTGGACACACAGGACAGGAGCATCTGGACCACCCAACGGGCCCTGCGAAACCGGCGGACTCCCATGCCCCCGATCCACGGAGAGAATGGTGTTGTCTACACTCGCCAGGAAAAAGCTGAGGCATTCGATGACATGTTTGGAACTGCAGTGTAGGGAAAACCAACTCGATGATGAGGACGAGGACTGGGAGGACGACGTGAGACGCAGGGTACGTAGGATGAACCGTCTGCCAGATGAAGACCACATCCCCCCGACCACCCCCGAGGAGGTCAAGGAGATTCTAAGGAGCCTAAAACCCATTAAAGCTCCAGGATGTGATGGCATTGGGAACATCGCCCTCAAGAAGCTGCCCCGGAAAGGAGTAGCGGCGATGGTCAACATCATCAACGCAATGTTGAGGTTGAGACACTTGGTGGAAAAAGGCCGACGTCATAGTCATCCCAAAGCCCCAGGTAAGAACCTAACGTTTCCTTCCTCTTACAAGCCAATCAGTCCACTCCCAGCGATGAGTAAGGTAGCCGAACGAGTTATACTCAAGAGGATAGCCGAGAAGACAGAAGAGCTGGAAGTCCTCCCAGACGAGCAGTTCGCCTTCAGGACAGGGCACTCCACCGAACTCCAAGTGCTCCGCCTCACCGAGGAGGTCACGAAGGGGTTCAACCAACGACAGGTCACGGCAGCGCTGTTCCTGGACGTTGCCAAAGCCTTCGACAGGGTCTGGCACGATGGTCTCCTAGCCAAAATGATGAGTATGGGTTACCCCATTGCACTCGTCAAGCTAGTGAGATCGTACCTCCACAGGAGACAGATGAGGGTGAAGATCGTGGACAAGGTGTCCACGTACAGAACAATGGAGGCAGGAGTCCCCCAAGGCTCAGTGCTGTCCCCGCACTTGTTTTCCATCTTCACATCCGATCTACCCCGGACGGAGAGGACCTCCATGGCCCTCTACGCCGATGACACAGCCCTGACTGCCAGATCCTGGAGCGCCAGGCTAGCCACCAGAAACCTCCAGGAGGCGGCCACCCTCCTAGAGGACTGGTGCAACAGATGGAAGGTAGCCGTCAACGCCGAGAAGAGCAAGGCGGTCCTCTTCAAGAAGGTAAGAAAACAAAACCCCACAGGTCACGTTTCCATGTTTGGTGAGGACATCCAATGGCACGACACCGCCAACTACCTTGGCGTGGTCATGGACAAAGGCCTAACATGGAGACTGAACACGGAGGCCATCGTTAAGAAGGCCAGCGGGACGAGAGCCCTAATCTACCCGATGACGGGTAGACAGAGCAGACTCAACCTGAGGAACAAGCTCACGCTTATCAGGTCCCTCATCCGGCCTCAGCTGACGTACGCTTCGGTAGTTTGGGGCTACCAAGCAAAGAGCTACCTCCAACAGATCCAGAGAGTGGAGAACGTCGCCCTCAGAACAGCAGTCGACGCACCCTGGTTCGTCCGCAACGAGGACATCTTCAGGGACCTGGACTACACCCCGGTCACTGAGATCATCAAGAAGAGAGCCAGAAAGATGTACGCCCTTGCCGAGGAGCATGGGAACCCACTAGTCAGGGAGGCAACTGACTATGACCCAGCAGATGCTCCGAGGCACAAGCGGCCGAAGGTGCAGCTCCTGGATAACGGGTGAGTATGAGAGACATACCACCACCCGACGATCCACCCCCACGGAAGAGACATGACGACATCCAACCACCCACCCAAGACCCTGCGGGTACCGGACAAACAACCGTCCAGTACCTGTAGTCCCCCTAGCTCCGGGCAGGCCGAAAATGCTACCAAAGCAGTTAGGTCTGCCCTTCCTCGAGCTACACAGCTCATCCTTACCCTACCGATGATCCGGATGACAGGATGCCTCTTGGCATCTTGTGTACCGGCAGTCACTCCCGCCACAAAACCCAACACACCTAACAGACCGATGACTACCCCCCGGGGGGCAAACAAGCTGGCGAAGAGAAGAATACGAAGACAGAAGAACGCCAGAAGAGACCTTAGCCAGCAAGGTCCAACGAGCCAGGACCCAGGGAGGTGGACCGAAATCGTCTGCACCGCTCACATTTGTGAGTGGGGCCGACGTAAAGTAAGTTCGCCCGCCCTGCACGAGGCTGGTCCCCGGTCTACAGCGATGTATTGGGGTAAAGGGCAATAGTCCTGCCCGGCCCCAGTCATCCGAGACCGACATCTTTAGCCAAGAATATTGGCGTTTTCAGTTCAGTTCCTCTCTTTTAAGCTGTGATTTGCTTAATACCTAAATAATATTCTCCAATCAGGATAAAAGCAAATAAATAAAAAATAATTAATTGTAAACATAAATCAAGAATAGGCTTGTACATAATGAATGAATGTTTCTATACTCTACTGATGAGAACTAACGAGTTCGAAAAAACTTGTACAACTTTTCTAGAGTTGAAATGTAATGTAAGGTTCAATAATTGTTGTGAATGACTGACTGAATTTCAATAAATGATTTAAGTATTTTTAATTTTTTTTTTTTTGCCTTAAAATGCCAGGAATCCTATCATTTAATTCAATACTTCGTCAGTATTAGCTAGAAGAGTAGTTGTTTTGATTGGTTCTCCAATAATGAGTGTTTTAAAGTATTTACCTAACTAATATATTATCGTGCCCAGATTAGGGCAACAGTATACAGAAAGTAGGTGTTTTCATAATAAATAAAAAAGTGTGTAAGTTGTGATTTGCTTAATACCTAAATAATATTCTCTAATCAGGATAAAAGCAAATAAATAAAAAATAATTAATTGTAATTATAATTTTTAAAAAAAAAAACACGTTAAGTCGACCACGCGGCTTAACTCGCGTCTTCGCGTTCCATTTTCGTGCGTTAAACAAAAAAATTTGGAGCTTACGTTTTTGATGGTACAAAAAAATTTCATATACATTTTTGATGTGAAATTTCCCGACTTTCGAATGGTCCAATTAGTTTTTGAAAGAAAAAAAATATTTTATAATATATTTTAAGATATATTTGAGAAAAACTGGTATGTTGCAACTAATTTGTTTAATAACAAATTACGCTCAAGGACTATTGTTGGTAACTTTTGGTATGTTGTTCCTGACACATTCAGAGAAGTATTCTCCAAAGTTACCGCTTCCCGGAATTTTTCCGAAGTGAAAATCTCTATTGACTACACTATACAATACATCTATCTGCGAGACAAGTGTTCTTTCATTTATCGAGTATCTCTGTATTTTTTACAATATTGCATTGCGCACTATATATAACTTATCAAAAGTTGTCATTATTATATTACTGTTTACTAAAATTAATGTCTAATGTAATTATCATTATCATTATCATTATTATTATTATCTGCAATAGTTTTAAAAACGTCTCGATGCTGAAATTTAAACTGCACTATTCTGGTACGCTTTGTTTGAACAATTTCTGTAGCATTTGCTAAGAACATTTTTGAGAATAATTTGGAGCACCCGAATCTAGAAAGAAATGTTTAAAAATAAGCCAGCAAATGTGGTGGGAACATAAAATGAATCAATTTTTAGCAATACAAAAATTTTCTGAAAACATTTTTTACACCTTTTTGGAATCGCGACCAGTTGGCGCATTTCACATTTAGATCCGCAAGGCAATTCCGGATAATGTACGAATTTTTTCAGAACTATCTTCGAGTGCACATCCTGACATTTTAGGAGCGTTTTTCGAGAAGGTAGATTCCTGACTATACGTACAAAAAAAATCTTGAAGATTTTAGGTCACTGTCAGTACACATTTCCCTAGTATTGTTTAAATATTCAAATATTTTAAATGTGGTCAAAATAGTCTATTTTGCCAGTTTCATTTTTGAACAAATTCATATAACTTTTTTTCGGCTAATCCTGTTTCTATTCTAGTTTACTATAGCACTGTTGAGCTACCAGAATTCAAGTGTGAAATACTACACAATTACATAAATATCATTGATTTGAAAACGTTCTATATTTTACTTCGGCCTTCTAGTAAGAACTTAGTAATGAATATTAATTGTAAACATTTTTTTTCTTTTCAGGTGAAGTGGATGACGATTTTTATTCGCGCTTTTGTTATCGTCATGATACACATAAATCAAAAATCGACTTGACAAGAGAGGCAGTCGAATTAATATATCTAGGAGCTGAACCGGATCTTGAAACAAATACGCATGCTGATGCTGGTCTAGTTTTCATCAGTACCAGGCAACCTGTTAATTCTTTTACAACTGCTAGTGAATCAGAAATTTTATCACCAAAATCAAATTGTAGAAAATGTGAAAATAATAAGGTTTGCGCGACAGAAACCCAAAATTTAGTCAATGAAGAAATTCAAATGCCTACACCACGTGAAATATGTGACACAACAAATGCAGCAATAGAGTATGGTCTTACACCTGAACTAAATAGTAATACCCACAATACAGCAGAAGCAGGACCTTGAAACAAATACACATACTGATGATGATCTCGTTTTCATCAGTATTAGACAACCTGTTAATTATTTTACAACTGTTAGTGAATCAGAAATCTTATCGCCGAAAGGAAGTTGTAAAAACAGTGAAAGTAAAAAGGCTTCCGCGACAGAAACCCAACATTTAGTCAGTGAAGAGATTCGAATGCCTACACCACGTGAACACAACAAATGCAGCAATAGAGTATGGTCTTACACCTGAACTAAATAATATAATATCCACAATACAGCAGCAAAGTCCGTTAATATTTACTGAATTATCAAACATGATATCCACACCATATCAACAGGCAATGGAACAAGAACAAGGCCCTTTTAAATTACCCAATTTTACTAATACATACAATACATTGGATCGAACTTGTAAAACGAATATTTCTTATATAGAAGAAAAGGAGGAAAATGTATTCGAAGAAGAAGATATATCTTACGAACCTATTTCTAGCAGCAACGAATTTTCATCTGATTTTGCATCATTATTTGAGAACCCAAACAACGAGACTTTTCAACTCACAGCAAAAAAATTACCGCCGAATTAACCCGAAATTCAAGGTTCATCTGAAGTGCGTAAAGATATAAAAGGAAAATGTAGAAGTTTCTTCCAGTTCACAATTTATACCTGATGTTACAGGTTCATCTACAGTTTGTGCAAACACGCAAGAAAATATACTTGATTATCCCAATTTACAAATTGCAGCCATATCATCTCCGACACAAAGAAAATGGGACAAAAAATTTCTTTGTCTTTTTAGCTAAAAACTTATTTGTAAGCTTCCAAGACATATGTACAATTGTCACCCTGAAGAGAAAGACATTGCTCTCATATTAAGTCTTCTCAAACATTCCAAGAAGAGAAAAATTCTCATCCAAGAAATCGAGAACAAAGGAACATTTATCAGGAATAGGGCCTTAATAAAAAAAAGGAGAAGACATGATTGCGCCAAAAAGAAGAATTTAAGGAAATCGCACAAAATACCGTGTACCTATTGCTTTCAAATATATAGTAAAAGATAGGCATGCTAAAAATTGCAGTTTTAATCTGAAAAAAAATGATGGTTCAAAATTGACAAGAAATAGATCCATGCTAGCTAATTCTATGTTAATGTTGCTAGTAGAACTTGATGTATCAGTCAAATTCAGAGAAAGCATTCTTTGAAAAATGAGCTGTGACGGTATTTTTTAAATTGTAAGAACTGATCAACTAATTTTACTATTTGGTGAAACTGAAATTTAACGAATAGGTCGCGAAAAAAGGTACCATCGAAATATAACTGATTGTTGTAGAGAATTAGGACGTTTGGTACAGAGTGCCAAAGAACTGGATCAAAACGTAAACACTTTAAAAAATATAATGCATCCGTCCAAATACAAACTATTTAGAGACGTTATTTTCAAGAGCGCCAGATATAATCCAGACTAATACTTTTAAAATACCACCTTTGGCATTAAAAATTGAGTATATCATAAAAAAGTGCATATCTGCAAATATTTAGAAGACGAAATACTAAGAACTGATATCCCGAATCTGGACACTTATGCAAATATTAGATTCGAAATGGCACGTAGAAGTAACGTTTCATGCTCATAGAACTCTAAATGAACGAAAGTGGAACGCTCCAAAAAGAATTCAGTCACACCGTCTTTGGTTCTACCAATATTTATAACAAACTCTGCAAAATTCCAACCATATGCAGACTATAGCTTTGCCTTCGACCATAAGTAAGCATTACTGGCAAAGGCCATGGCAGGTTAAGATAAGTGTCCGTGCCTTTGTAACCTTTTTGGGTGTGGTTCCTTCCAGTGATGTATCTTTGCGTGAGATACTACCACAAAAAGTTTTGACATCAAAAACTTCATATCTGGAACAATTTTTTTTTGAAAATCAAAAAAAAATTTTTTTCTTAATCAAGTGAACCAATTTGTTTGTATTTCACATATATTGTAAATATACTCAAGACAATTTATTACTGATATTTTCATGAAATCTTTTCATGAAGAAAACAAAAATTGATGCTTTTGAATTTTTCGAAAAATTTATATACGTACTTACCCGTTAGCGACCACCTATATTTTTTTTACTAATTATACACCATACAATAAGCTATAACATATATTTTTTACAAAACTCTATCGAAGGGGTAACGCAGTCAAATTGGCAAAGATAATGTTACGTGCTCTCACCCCCCTTAGTAAACACCCTGTATCGTGGGTTCGGAAATTATAACACCAGGGATAATGTATTTACGTATGCACTAATTACAACAAATAAAGAAAAAGAGTATAAATTGGTTAGAAATTCGATATATTAATAAATATATAAATGAACAACAACTGCTTGGATTACACGTATTGAAAATTTTTTGGAACAGCCTACGTATTTTTTTGAAATAACGAGATGTATTTTTCACAATACATATATTTTCTACAAAGCTCCATCGAAACGGTAATACATAAAAAAATTATGTGTTTAATAATAATAAGGATACATAATAAAAAAACATGGTATGCTAATGATATATGATATTAGTTGTCTTCATCACTGTCCTCATTTGTTGTATCACTGATATCTTCTGCGAACAGTTTTACTGATGATTTCGGAATATCGTCGAGAAACCTTGCATATGATAAATTCATGTTTAAGTTAAAAAAAATAAATTAGTTTTCTGTTACTGAGAGATGGATTTATCATATGCAAGGTCGACGATATTCCAAAATCATCAATAAAACTACCTGAATTATTCGCAGAAGATATCAGTGTTACAATAAATGAGGACAGTGATGAAAACGACTAATATTATCATATATCATTAGCATACCATGTTTTTTTATTATTTATCCTTATTATTAAATACATATTTTTTTTTATGTATTACCATTTCGATGGAGCTTTGTAGAAAATGTATGTATTGTGAAAAATACATCTCGTTATTTCAAAAAAATACGTAGGCTGCTCCAAAAAATTTTCAGTACGTATAATCTAAGCAGTTGTTGTTCATTTATATAATTATTGATATATAATAAGAAAAATTTTTTTTTCCCAGATATTATGAAGTTTTTGAGGTCAAAACTTTTTGTGGTAGTATCTCACGCAAAGATACATCCCTGGAAGGAACCACACGCAAAAAGGTTGCAAAGGCACGGACACTTATCTTAACCTGCCATGGTCTTTATGTTCAAATAGTTATAAAAATACTAATAAGAAATGTTATGGTGGCATTTGTTCTAATTAGTTCCATTCACAATTGCAACTCATTTCCTCCCATTATACTTACTTATTTTAGTCTTGTCTAACAGTGATTCTCGCTTCCCCGTATACATATCTGGTAATGCAAAGTTAGTCTGCATGAACTGTACTCGTTACTTACACAAAACTGTTGATATTTTAATTTTAAACAGTAGGTATTAATTTTGTTAAGTTGTAGCGACCCCTTATTTAATTCCCCTATGTGAAGCGGGCTTAACGCTTGCCCAGTGTGCGTGTAACCAATCAGCTGTTGACAGCCTGGTAGAAGAAGTATGACGCGTGGGACAATGATATACGTGCTTGAGATTCTTTCCTGATTTTCACCTATGTTTTCTTGTGTTCATTACACTAATTAATTAAAGTATGTTTGGGTGTAATTAGTGTTTTATTAATTATCATCCTACATAAAAGTAGCGCTCAACTGGGACCTTTTCTAACAAAAATGCTGTTAGAGTGTTCGTGTCGAGAGTTAGATTAAAACTTTTGGCGAGACTAATGCAAGTTTTTGCGAAAGTGATCAAAAATCCAGTGTTTTGGGCCAAGAAATCCAAGCAGTTGTAGTGCAAGAACTTCCACTTCTGTATGGTAAAAGAGAGGATTGAAACTGTAAGTAAAGCTTCTAATAGTTTTCGATTGCTGCAAGTTTTGAATAACTCACACGTCGTTGTGCATTCACTTCAGTAATTTCAAAGACGTTAACTCACAGATTTTGTGCTTATTTCGACTAGGAAAAGACATTCTACGTCGCCGGTTTCATACTTAAATGAACTTTATTATGCTGTACCCCCTTTTGTTCAAGTAAAATAGACATTTTACATTGCTTTCATGGACATTTCGTGCTGTATTTCGACTAAGGACATTTTCGTCGTTGGTTACATGTTTCATGAACTCTCATGCATATTTCGGTTTTTGAAAAACATTCTACCTCAGATAAACAAATTCTGTGTGCTATCCACGAACATTTTGTGCGCGTTTCAAATATTTGAACATTCAACAGACAATTGCGAGATTTCTTTCATTTTACTAGACTTTTAGTGTTTATGCGGATTTGTACGCAGTCAAATTTGAAAGCGGATTTTTATGCAATCAAAATTCTACAAAATTTTGCGAATTAATGAGTTACAATCTCAGGAGTCAACGTAACCTTTGTAATACATCAACTTCTGCCAATTCATCAGTTGTAACAATGCCTGACCCAATTGTAATGACGGAAGAACAATTGCAAAACCTATTAAAGGGCGTGACTCAAGCTTTGGTTACTAGTCAACTAGCATAAGCTTCAATTCCTAGCGGAAACTTTTCGAAATATGCTTCACGGTTTGCCGGAAACAAAGATGAGGACGTGGAAGCCTTTATTAGCGCTATTAATGTTTACAGAGACTGTGTAAATATTACAGAGGAAAATGCAATCAAGAGATTGCCGATGTTACTTTACCACAATGCTGCAACCTGGTGGCGAGGAATCAAATCTACAATTTCCGCTTGGGATGAAGCAGTAAAGGCATTCGGTTACAATAAGCCGCCACACAAGATTTTCAAGGAATTATACTCCAAGGAACAAGGGGATAAAGAAGCAACAGATCTTTTTGTAAATTCTGCTCGTGCTCTTTTAGCTCGCTTACCGAAAACTCCAGAATTACACGCATCGAATCAGCTGGACATGATTTACCGTCTTTTAAACCGAAGAATTCGATTTAGGTTACCTAGAGAACAAGTGACCTCTTTCTCTGAACTAATTGAGAAGGCCAGATCTATCGAGGATAGTTTTACCGAGAACAAGTCAACGCCACCTACTACATCAAAACAGAGTAGTGCAAATGATGACAAAACGGTACGTCTTCGCCCCAAATGACAATTTTGCAAGAATTTTGGCCATCTTCAGGCAGAATGCCGCAAGTATGGTGCTAATCAAGGAAAAGTTAGTCAGCCGAGTATCAGTCAAAACTCACCTACCACTTCTGCTGGTATTAGTTGCTTTGGATGTGGAACGTCAGGTTACATTCGTTCCCAGTGCCCCAATTGTCGTACTCAGTGTACTTCCAGCACAAGACCTCAAGGTACCAACAGCATTGGCTCTACTACGACATACACCTCGAGTATCGATATTCTCCTCACTGAAATTAACCCAGTTTCTACGATGTCTAGACAATTGGTACATGATGAGATTGTAGGAAGACAGGGACTTGCCTACATTGATTCCGGTGCTAGAAACAACATCGCAGGACACGTTCTTTACACACATTTCTGTGAATCAAATTTACCTTACAAAGAAGAGCTCCTACAGATGGTCCTAGCGGATGGACATTTACGTCGAATAGTGGCGTGAATTTTCGAAAGTCAAGTAATCTTGCAAGGAAAAAGTATACCAACTACATTCATAGCAATTCCTGAGCAGTTAGACAGCAAAACCCTCCTAGGAATCGATTTCATCACGAGTGGACAAATGGTTTTGAACATACCCAAGGGTCAATGGTTTTTCGACGGAAACCCTTCGGTTGCTTTTGAATTTTTCAAGGAGCCTACTACTACAGCCCCACCTTGTCCTATAGTTAGTGCTTACCAAACCGAATTTCAGCTTACAGAAAATGATGGCAAAAACCTAACTATAAGTCAGAAGGCACAGTTGGAACAACTACTACAGTCACATAAAACAGTTTTTGAGAAAAGCAAAGAGCTTACTCCTTATGCTGAGCATACAATCAAGTTAACGGATGAGACTCCCATTTTTCAACCTCCGTATTAACTTGCCCCTGCGCAGAAAGAAATTCTTCGCCAGGAACTTCACAAATTACTCGAAGATGAAATCATCGAAGAATGCGAAACAGCTTTACTTCAGGGGGAGGGAGCAGACGAGAAACCAATCGAATACGCAAGTTGTTTACTGACGCCTGCGCAGAGAAACCTGAACATAGAATATGTTCCTGCACGTCAGAATGTTCTAGCCGACAACTTGTCGCGTCCTATCTGCTATGACGACAGCCAATCCGAAACATGCGATGTTTGCTTCGTTGCCATCAACCTTCCTGTTGATGATGCTAGAGCCTTGAGAGAGGAACAATTAACCGACCCAGACATAGCTCGAATAATCAACTGTTTTGAGTCTTCAGACCACAATCCGGTAGACACTCACAGATGGAGTGACCGCGGTTACCTGATGATGAACGGTATTTTATACCGTTACTCCCCAGATCATGATGGAGAAGAAGCGCAGCAAGTCGTACCAAAAGTCAGATTCAAAAGGTACTCAAAGAAACTCACGATTCTCCACCTGCTGGTCACTATGGTGTGGAACGCACCCTACAAAGAATCATTCCTCGTTATTATTGGACAGGGATGCGAAGAGACGTTACCGCACATGTTTCTCAGTGTATAGACTGCCAACGGTATAAATCTTCTAACATGAAGCCATCTGGCTTACTTCAGACCCCCGTGCAAGCACAAAGATTTGAAGTCATTGCAATTGACCTTTTTTGGACCTCTTCCAGAGACTCCTACAGGAGAGCGATCGATTTTTATCATCAAAGATACATCTACTCGCTGGACAGAAATGTTTCCACTTAAAGTAGCCACAGCCGAATCCTGTGCCAAATGCCTAATTGATGAAATCATACTTCGTTACGGAACTCCCCGAAAAGTTATCAGCGATAACGGAAGCCAATTTGTTAGCGGAGTCATGCAGCATGTAGCCCAAGCTCTGAGGTTCACCCAAAGACTTATCCCTGCTTACCATCCTGCCGCCAATCCGGTGGAACGTAAGAACCGAGATCAGAAAACGCAACTTGCCATCTTCACGGCAGATGACCACACCAGCTGGATGGACAAAATTTCCTCGGTGCGATTTGCCATGAACACATCCGTGTGCCAGACTACAGGATTTACTCCAGCCTACCTAACTTTCGGTAGAGAGTTACGCACCCCTGATGATACGCGAAGAGACTTCAGAGCCATCGTCGAAAGCGACAATTTTATACCTCAGATTACACCTTATCTGCGTACCATGGCGAACACTCTCAGTCAGGCCCGAGAGACTCACGAACGCCAACAAGACAGCCGAAAAAGAACTGCTGACAGCAAAGCCGTGATGTTACCTACAAAGTATCAGACCTCGTACTTGTCAATACTCATGTGCTAAGCAAAGCCAAAGCTGGAATCACTTCCAAGTTTGTACCACGTAGAGATGGCCTCTACTAGGTCTCTAGAATTGTGAGCCCTACCTCCTACGAAATAAAGGATCCAACAAATCCCACAGTACCTCTCGGTACCTATCATGTGTCGGCATTAACCAAATATGTGCCGCCTACCCAGGACACCCAGAGTCCGATTCCTGTTCACCCCATACGTCGTAGAGGACGCCCTCGACGTCAGTTGCCTCAGCAACCAACTTCAACAACGCCTATTCCAGGCCCACCTCCGGATCCAGGTTCCAGGACCTCAACTACGCCTAGGCAACGCCCCAGGCCTTTACCGGCGGCTCCTCGTCCGCAGTGCAACAGTGACGTGCCACGCCGTTCTTCGCAAGTGCGCCGCGCCAAAAGTGTCGTGGACGTTTGACCCCCTTCCTTCGTTTTGTATCACACCCGGGACGGTAGTGTGATCCAAAGGGGGAGTGTGTAGCCTCATTTAATTCCCCTATGTGAAGCGGGCTTAACACTTGCCCAGTGTGCGTGTAACCAATCAGCTGTTGACACCTCGGTAGAAGAAGTATGACGCGCGGGACAATGATATACGTGCTTGAGATTCTTTCCTGATTTTCACCTATGTTTTCTTGCACTTTCTTACACTAATTAATTAAAGTATGTTTGGGTGTAATTAGTGTTTTATTAATTATCATCCTACAAAGTTCCTTAAGTATTAGTATATTTTTTAGCTCTGCCAAATATTTATTTTCACTCTGCAAAAATTTCTTATTTTCATTTGCCTATTTGGAACTTTAAGAAGAATTATTAATTTCATTAAACTAATTGTAACAATGGTATGTGGAAATTATATATACAATAAATACATCGAACATGAGTGAAATTTTTTTATTTTCGCTTAGATATGGTTTGGCTTGTTTTAAATTTCACTCAAGAGGACTGTGTAGAGGTTGTGCCCAACAAATGGTTCGCGAGTGAAAAGAGTGAATGCCTTTGGTCACGTGAGACCAAGAGAGATAAAATCTGGACAATGATCAAACACAAGGAGGACTGGACTGTTCACAAAGTGGAAGTCTTGGGGCAGTATGGTAAGAAAAAAAATTAATATATAGTATTAATTCCTGTGATGTAATCCAAATTTATAAGTTATGATAAAGGAATTTGTCATTTTTATGGTTTTCAGAATTAGTTGGCTAAGTTAATTTTTTTTACATTTGATGTTATATAAACATTTAGTGAACAAAGATTCAATAACTATTGTACATTTAAAATTTATGAACATTTAAATGGGAAAAGGCGGTATTATATTTTCAGCAACACCTTTTAGTAGTAACATGAAATTTATATTCGTTCTGACACTATTTTTACTTCCACATCCAGTGGAAGTATAGTAACGACAAAAAAAATTTTTAAAATTTTAATAGACTTAAAATGTCATGAAACGTCGAGATTTTAAGTATGAGCGAAAAAAAATTTTCTGTCTGTCTGTCTGTCGGTCTGTCTGTCTGTCTGTCGGTCTGTCTGTAACTTTTTTTTGTGCGCACGTTTACTCTGGAACCATTTGAGATATTGACTTGAAATTTGGTACACATATGTACTTTAATGAGATCTAGAACTAGATTATATTTTCATCTTGTTCCGTCGAAGGGTTGGGGGGTAAATTGGGGTAAATGGGTAAATCAAGCAGGTAAGAGTCCATAAAATTGGTATTTAGTATATACAAGAAAAGCTAAGGTCTCCAAAAAATTTTTGGCATTAGCCACCCCCCCATTACCAACCCCCACCCCCTTATTAAAGGGGATGAAAAAAAATTATGATTTAGTGTATGTACAAGAACCAGAAACCTCAAAACGTTTTTTTTGTACTTCATCCACCCCCACTACCACCCCCCTATCACAACCCCCACCCCACTACCGATGTGGGGTATCGTTTTATGGGTTTTTGGGGTAGAGGATTTCAAATACTATGTTTTGGTCGTTGTGAGTGACTTGGATAGAGAATTGGATGTGGAAGTAGTGATTCCTTGAGCAGCGGTTTTTATTGTGTGTTTTTGTGAGATGCTGGAACTTTGAGGAGTACAACTACCCAGAAAATATCATCAAATAACACCTCGCAAGACATGGCAGTGTTTTTTTGTAATTCGTAATTTTTAATACTAATAACTGTCGATTTACCTATAAAAAAATAAATGTCGTTTTTTTCATACATATGTAAATATATATATATATATATATATATATATATATATATATATATATATATATATCTACATCTATTAATTTAATAAAATAATTTGTTTGTAGAAAACTCATCAGGGTTGATAACATTAATGAAAGGTGAGAAAAGTTAATTACTTTAATAATTTAGCATAAAAATGAATCAAAATATAAGGGCTTGTGTTAGAAGGAAAAGGTATGCATTTTCATATTTAGATTCCTTTTGATTTAATTTTCATTGTTGTAAAAATTATAATTAATCAAAAATGTTACCAAAACTTTGCCATTGTTTCCATATTAACAGTGTGTTTTACGATGTGGTGAAAAGCTGGTTATCTAAGATAATACTTTTAGTTACTAGCAGAAGTATGCAGATATGCATAAAATTTTCTCGTTATCTTAAAATTTGTAAATATGCCGCAAAATTATAGAAAATACATACAGAAATTTTACTTAAAATAAAGCAAGATTTCGAAATAATTACCTTGAACAAAATTTTTATTTTAATAGCCAGGTAAAATAATGTTACTATATGCAGTAGTCTTATCCTAAATAATTACATCATAAGATAGCTATAATTTAAGGAAAAATATAAAAGAACATTTTTTTTTTTCAGATAAGTCTCCATCCGTAATTTCATCAGAGATAGCTGAGAGTACTGCCACTGCTGAGAATGTTGTAGAACCTTCCAGAATTGACCTGGGTCGAAGCCAAAATAAAAATTCGACTTAGGTAAAAAAAAATCATTTAAGGGCATTCTCAAGAGTCTGAGAAACTTCAGAGCCATAAACTAACACAAAATGAACAATATAAGTTCATTAAGACACGAGGCACAACTAAGTAAAACAGGACACCGCAATAATCTTATGGAAATCGGTTAAATCGTCTGAATTTTGGATATGTTTTAGGTTTCGTCATCCCAAGGAAAAGTCTCAATGGGCACAAAGCTCGAAAATCAATACTTTGGCTGCTACGGAGCTTGAAAGCTCCAAAGCTCTACCACAGATTTATTTATTCGTGCAGTCTTTATAGATTTTTAAATAACTTATTTTTTCGATTTTAATGTCTAGGTTTATGTTTTTGAGGTTGCTGAATTCAAATCAGATGTCAAATTGACACTTGACAGCTGTCAATTAGCTGTCAAAGTGCCATAACAAAGTGCAAATCTTATTTTTATGTTATGAGTTTATGCTGCTTAGGTAACTCAGGTCATGTATGATGTGAATACAATAATTCGACAATTGGCAGCTGTCAACAGGCTGTCAGCTAGCTGTCAAAGTGCAATAACAAAGTGCAAATCTTATTTTTTTGTTATGACTTTATGCTTTTTAGGTAACTCAGTTACCTAAAAAGCATAAAGTCATAACAAAAAAAAATAAGATTTGCACTTTGTTATTGGCAGCAGTCAACAGGCTGTCAGCTAGCTGTCAAAGTGCAATAAAAAAGTGCAAATCTTATTTTTTTGTTATGACTTTATGTTATGAGTTACCTAAAAAGCATAAAGTCATAACAAAAAATTAAGATTTGCACTTTGTTATTGCACTTTGACAGCTAGCTGAGCCTGTTGAGAGCTGCCAATTGTCGAATTATTGTATTCACATCATACATGAACTGAGTTACCTAAACAGCATAAACTCATAACATAAAAATAAGATTTGCACTTTGTTAAGGCACTTTGACAGCTAATTGACAGCTATCAAGTATCAATTTGGAAAATTTGACATCGGATTTGAATTCAGCAACCTCAAAAACATAAACCTAGACATTAAAATCGAAAAAATAAGTTATTTAAAAATCTATAAAGACTGCACGAATAAATAAATCTGTGGTGGAGCTTTGGAGCTTTCAAGCTCCGTAGCAGCAAAAGTATTGATTTTCGAGCTTTGTGCCCATTGAGACTTTTGCTTGGGATGACGAAACCTAAAACATATCCAAAATTCAGACGATTTGACAGAAACCCAATTTCCATAAGATTATTGCGAGGTCCTTTGAAGAAACACCAAATTTTTACGAAATTAATTTTTTTTTAACTATTTTATTCCTCCGTCGAAGACATTGACCATGGAGATACAGTCATAATATATCCTGTTCTAAAGACTGACCTTACAATTTTAACGATGCAATGTATCAAGAGGGTGAAACCGACAAATTTGGCAAAGGCGTCGTAGCGCCTATGAGCAAAAAATAGTAAAAAAACAGTGAAAATGCACAAGGCTGGTTTCTCGCATAAAATGAGTTTTTTTATTCACCCAGCGACTCATAATTTGGACGAGTGCGTTGCATGGTCAATAAATACTAAGCGATGGTAGGAAAGCCAACAGCAGGGCTTTCCAAATAAATAAGTTATAGAGAAAACCGCCTTGTGCACAAAGGACTCAAAAATCCAATTTGCCAAAAAGTCGTTCGGAGGTGACTCGTTGTCATTTTCCTATATTGAACCTGCATGGGAACCAGTACGTCGTAAGACTGACCGAATGTTATTAAACTCATGTATTAGTCGAACTCCGTCCCGTGAATGATAAAATCACGATATGGGACCTTTAAGCTACTCATAAGCGAATCAAAATTTTTTAAGTAAAATATTTTTATATTATTTTCAGTCAGCCATAATTACTGTTAGAATTGGCGCCTAAACCGCCTCTGCATTGTGTATAGTAGGGTCTCCCCTCTCTTAAGAGTACTGTAGAAGTTTAAGTTCAGTATGTGAGTAGCGATCAGAGAGACATGATAAAACGAGATTAATTATCAAGCTAATATAAATAAAGTGTTAACAAAAAGGTGTTTCTTTTAATTCATAACCAACCAGATAATTCTATCAGGTTATGGACCCAGTTCGTTTCCATTGCGCGTATTTAAAAAAAAAGTGTTGTGAAGTGGTGATCGCCAAGCAAATCAATTATCATTAATATACTTAACACCAAAGAGGCCAAATTATATACTTAACAGCGGTAAAAATGACCGCAGAAATGCAGGGTGCATGGTTTTCGATCATGGTCAACGTAAGTAGAGTAGCTAATGAAAATTTTAATAATTTGAGATGTGTGTGACAGAATAGAGAGAATAAGTACGTACAAAAGTAAGCACAAAATCCCGGATGGTCGACTTTACTTGACAGTGCTGTGTTTATCCATAATTTATTTTATGGAAAAAGTATGAAATGAGATATAAAACGAGGTCACGCTGGAACACGTGTTCGTGACTTGAGCGCGATGAGGTCAGAAAGATAAAAATAGCTTATTTATTGGTTTTTACGGACGAAAAATATTTTATTGTTTCTAAGAGATGTGATTGAAAGTTTATGAATATTAAGGCCTACATTATGTAATAGCTGGAGAGAGTGCTTTTTCACATACAGACGAGAAGCGATCCTTATCAAGCAGGTTAGTTATGTATAATGTTATTTATTATGCATAATTTGTGTACACAAATCTAAATAAAATAAAGCAAATTTATCCAGGGATATTGATGAATTCATTATTACTGTATCCCGAACTTGTTTTATATAAAATGCCAAACTAAATTACGAAAGTGGCCCAGCACATGATTGTCGCAGTGCCTCGTTCATTATCTGGGTTACTTGGGTGGTTGTATATGTGATCTTGTGTTCGGATTACATATCAATTACTTGCCTTAGCCTGGTTTCACTTATACGGTGAACCAGACTGAGCGTACATACCTATACAAAAGAAAAGTCAGTTTACACTTTACTTAATGATAATTTGGTTCAATAGATAAGAGTACCATGAAGAAGAGTGAGTGGACAGCGTTGACAGAGTGGATCGGAAAACAAGATGGAGAGGGGCCCTTAGTGGTTACACCAGGATTAAACCACTATTATGAAGATGTAGATTTGACTGGGGCAGATGAGGAACGATTACTAAGAAATGAGAATGAGATGAGTGGAGATGAGGCGGGAGATGAGGTGAGAAAAGACAAAGAGAGACAAGAAAGCGAGATGAGGAAAGAAGAGACAATCCAAATCTTTACCGAAGTGATTTGGAAATAATAAAAACTTTAACATTCAAACTTACAGATGAGAAAACGAAATCAGACGAGGTATTGAAGGTGGTAAATCATGTCCACCAATATGATGAAACAGTACCAAGAAGTACTGATAGGAGCGCAAGCTGCTGTCTCCAATATGGAGAAAATTCAACAAACTATTATTAAAGAATTTGAAAAACAAAAAGAAGCATTTTCCAAACAAAAAAGCTATGGAGGAAAAAATGCTGAAATAAATAGGCAATTGGTTGAGATAAGGGCCAATTACAACAAAATGATGAATTAATACAAAAGAACGAAGAATACAAATAGAAATGAGAACGATACTGGAGATGAGACAATATCAGGAACAAAGAGCAATAAGCTGAATATTGAGGTAACAAAATTGGTAAAAAGGGAGTTAGACAAATTAAAATTAGGTGCGAGAGTGCGTGGGAATGAAAGTTCTGACAGTTTGGGAAATAAAGTAAAAGAAACGCTTAAATTTGAAATAATAAGTAAAGACTCAGGCTTGAGACGCGATTATAAATTAACATTAAATACAAAATTCGAACATTTTTATGATTATTTTACGTTAGAATTAAGAACCCATGAATTGTTCTATATAATCGATCCAGAAATTGCCTCAAATAAAGATGTAGATGCGGTCACTCTTGAAAAACATAAATATAAAGTCAGAAACATATTGATTAATCATTTGGATCAGAACTACCATTCAAAAGTAATACACATAAAAGATCCTGTAGACATTTTAAACAAAATAAGAGAACTTAAAAAGTGTGAGAGCAATCTCACGTCAACAACACTACGAAAACAACTGTACAACATGCAGTACTATCCAAATAAACAAAATGCCTCTGATTTTTGCGACAGATTTGAGGATGTTGTTCGAGAATTTATCAGGAGTCGTGCCACTGTCAGAAGGTGAGAAGAGAGATGTGTTCTTTAATGCTATTATGATCACAGTCCCTGAGGTACAATCAGTAGAGTTCATGACAAAGAATTCGACTGGGAAAGGTCTCAGTTATGATCAATTAAAGCTCTTTTTGTTGCAAGCAGAAGCTAACAAAAATCAGTGTGCATCATCAGAAACTAAAGCTGTCATGAAAGCTCAAGGTCGAGATGCGAAAGGAAGGTGCTATTAGTGTGACGACAATGGTCATATAGCAATTAACTGTCGTTTCAGAGGTACTGGACTGAAAAAACGTTATGAATGTGGTCAGGTCACTAATCAGAAATCTGCTGAATGTCCAGTAAAAAGAGGAAAACAGTCAAAGCCTGAAAGATGCAGGGCGATGAGTCATGGTTTTAACAGGGGACATTATTATAAGGATAACAATTCGAGATGTGGTAAATTTTACAATGATCCCGAAAACCATGGTTTGAAAAGGAAAATCTATGATGAGGGGACGAGATTTAAAAATAACAGAGGGAGAGGGAACTACAAGAACGTGAAGTGGAATGAGAAGGAATACAAGAAGAACCAGAACAAACAGGAAAAGATATAAAATAAAATTTGTATTAAGTTCCTTGCTGAGTCGGGTGCGACCGAGCACTTAATTAATAACAAACTCCTTTGAAGAGACAGATTATGGTAAAATTAGGTGTGCCAATAAAGATGTGTCAGCAGACTTCGAAACAGAGGGAGCAGGTAAAATTGAAGTTGCGTTAGACAACAATAAGTAATTTGAAATCGAGAGTGTTATATATGCCAAGGCACTATCAGAAAATTTATTATCGCTGGGAAAATTTGTAGAGATGGGTTTTAGCATTTATTTAGATAATAAAGAAATTGATATTTTTGATCCGGTTTCAAATGAATCTTTTATAACTGGGGTGTATAGTAAACCTTATTGGATTATTGAATTTGAAATAAATAAAAGTAAAAACAGAGATGAGAGAAATTTTATAAGTAGCAGAATTGTGGCAAATTTGACTGACAACAGAGAGATGCGAATAATACGATCAGGTATAAAACGAGAAAAGTGACGTTAAAAGAAACATCAGAAAAACATGAATCTGACGAACAAAAACGAGATGAGAATAAATATAGGGGAGATGAGATGAATTTAGAGAAGACAAAACTAGACGAAAACAGTGTAATAACTGGAGATGAGTATTTAGAGAATAAAACGGAGAGTGAAAAGGAATTTATTTATGAAAACTCAACTTTTGATGCATCGATTTGGGACAGGAAATTTCATGACATAGATGAGCTACCTATTATTGAATTGCCAGATATAGAGTCTCCATTTGATAAAAAATATAAGGGTAAAAATTTCAAAACTATCATATTTGATGTCCCGCACTGCTAAAAGAAAAACTACACAGCCCCACAAAAAAAAGTGGTCTGTCCGGCGGACTAGACCAGTATATTTGTATGTATTTGGACCTGCTGAAACCGAATCCGAAGTCAGAATTGTCAGATTGGCTCGTTTTACACCCCCAACCCCAAAAACACTCCCCCAAAAAAATGGTCTGTCCGGCGGACTTCACCAGTGTGTCCTTATATATTTTGACCTACTCAATCCGGATTCGGAAAACAAAAAATAACTACGATAATCTTAAGACTACGAAAGAAAAGCAAACATTTAAACGTGTGCTGTCAGGAAATATAGTGAAGAAATCGCCTTCAAACTAACTTGAAAAAAAATTTTAAAGGTGGGTTGACACCAGAATTAGGGAGTAAAAAAAATATTGGATTACTCAAAAAAAAAGTCCCATTTAGTAAGTAGTAATCGAAAAAAGAATGCTGTTTTTTGAGTCAGACATTAATAGTAAAATGTGTCCTGGAAAAAACGATGACTGCTCGAAAAATAAAATTATAAAACAAAAGCGTTATTTAAATAATACAATGAAAAATTTACACAAAAAATTTTTGGCAATGCATCCTGATAAACCTGTCAGTTATGACTTTTTTGTTAAAAATAAGCCCTTTTGGATAGTTTCTAGAAAAGTAACAGCCCGTGATCCAAGTGGATGTACAAAGTGTATAAATATTGCTTTAATTATTATTTCTTTAGTCAGGCTAGGCGTTTTCGAAATAAGCAATGTGTCGGAGAGAGTAAAGTATTATTGCTGTGAAAAAAAAACTAAGAAATGTCTTCTTCGAGAATGTAAGAGCAAACAGCAACTTACAGCAACTATGATCCTCTCTTGACAAGTTATTACTTTAAATGGATAAACAAGAAAGATACATTTTTTGACAAAAAAAGTCAGAAAGAAAAGGAAATAAAAATAATTGTTAAAGAAAAAATTCAAGGAACGACACAAGAGGGGAGTTTGAGAAAAGTATTATTAAATATCTCCAACACAAAGGACGAGTTTTGCATCAATTTCTTCATATTACGAATTTAAAGAATGATTTGAAAGAAAATGAAATTATTGTACATATGAATTTTAGTGAAAATTATTTACTAAAATACGCCAAAGAATGTCAAACTTTCCACTTGGGAGGTTCCCGACAGCAAATTATGCTTCATACAGTGGTAATTTTTTCAAAGAATAATGATAAAATAAAAACAGGTTTCTGCCCACTATCTGATTTCCTACAGCATGACGTTCCTTCCATTTGGGCTCACCTTTGCCCAGTACTCAATTATATTGACGAAAATCATGGTGCAGATGTCAAAGTGCCTTTTTATTACAGTTTAAAATTGGTTAATTTCATTCCTAAAAATCATTAATTAAATCATTCTGTCGCTCTTGTACAAGTTTTAGTTCATAAAAAACATTGGAAACGAATGTTTTTTACAAATTTTTAAAGTTTTAACATTACTAAAATCCTCTCGTTACAAGAGACAGCGACCATTTGAGCTTCGTCCACTCGTCTTGCGCTTGCGCTTTATTATACGGCATCCGCCCTTTGGGCGCTTTCCGTGGGTGTGAGATGATGTTGTTTGTTTTGTTGTTTTGACAGAATATGTCAGGCAAGGGGATAGGTTAAGGAATTTACAATTTATGTTAGTAACTTTTTCATTACAGAGCTATACTAAGTAAGGCGACATTTGTGTGTGTTAGTATGATGTTGTTCGGGTTTATTTGTTTGTGTCGTTTTTTGGGCATCTTTTGTTTCATCCTGTTTTATTATTTTTATTGATTTGTTTGTTTTGTTTTTATTGTTATATTTGCGTTTTGGTGTTTTATGTGATTATGGCCTCTTTTTTTTTCAACTTTTAGTATACAATTTTTGAGAAAGGGGGTTTTCTAAGGGACGCAACTAGGGTTTCGGAGTATAAATATAATTGAGGGCTGGATATTTAGGGGCTTGAGCAAAGTTAGTGGTAAGAGGATCTTTGAGAGTGGGGTTGGGGTGCACCATTAGTTTTTGGGCGAAGGTCGGTAAAATTCTTAGTAAAATAAAGTTTTTGATTGTCGGGGTACCGGTTACGTTGCGTAAATAGGTTTTATGCAATTTGCAACTTTTTCTGTTTGTTGGGGGTGATGAGGGGATACCAGATTGGGAATGCATAGGTAAGGATAGGGCGGATGTAGGATTTGTAGATAAGGGAGGCTATGTAAGTTGGAGCTGATTTGATTATGGGAATGAGTTGTGCTTGTGCCTTAGTGATTGCACTGTTTTATCGTTTGTCAAAACCGAGTTTTCGATCAATATATATACCCCGGTACTCGATTGCATCCGATCACTCAAGGGGCTGTCCTTTTATGTTGAGTTTGTTTTTAGGGTAGAGGAGTATAGGACTTTTTGTGACCGCAACCGCATCAGTTTTGGTTGGGTTTACTAAGATTTCTCAAAGTATGCTACTGTCTTGTTGGTTTGGTTTTGTAATATTGTCGTTAATAGGTCAGGGTTTTTCGACGTTGCGATGATTGCAGTGTCGTCTGCATACATCGCATATGTGAGCCGATGGTCTCTAGGTTTGGGAATGTCATTTATGTACAACAAAAACAGTACTGGGCCTAGAGAGGACCCCTGGGGGACTCCGGAGAGGATAGGGTTTATGGATGAGCAATTCTGATGGGCTGCCACTCGAAAATGGCGATTGTGAAGTTACGATTGTGTTAATTTATTCGCTGCCCAAGGAATCGTATTATTAATACGAATCGGAATACCCGCGATGTTGAGCTTGTATAGCAGCCCAGGATGCCAGACGCCTTCTCGAGGTCCAGGGTGATGATCCCTGTTAGTAGACCCCGATTGGCATTTGTGGTCAGTATTTCACCAACGCGGAAAAGCTGTTGGGATGTGGAGTGTTCTGGACGGAATCCACACTGGAAGTCACTGAGAACTTTTTTGCTCTCAATGACCTCCAGTATGTGGAGAAGGATGATGGAATCTAGGATTTTGGCTAGGACTGAAAGTAAACTAATGGGACGGTAACTGGTTGGGAGTTTTATAGGTTTCTTGGGTTTAGGTATCGGTTTAGGGTTGGGTATAGGTATCGGTATTTGAGCTTCCGTCCGACTAACTAACTTTTATACTGGATATACTCGAGCGCGCCGTTTTTAATTGGTTACTCTTAAAAATTAAGCTCCGCCCTTAGTATAAATATAAAACTTAACTCGCGTCGCGATCATTCCAGGCATTTTTGGCATTCCAGGATTTCTAGAGAATTCGATTTTCGAAAATTTCGGGAAAACCTCTAGAATCTTTAATTTTAATATATAAATGGACACTCGGCACTGCGAAGTCAGTTCACCTCGGAAACGCTAACTTCAAAAAATCAAAACGCGACAAACAAAGGCAAATTTTTACTAAAGTGCCTAACTTACCAGTCTTATTAATTAATACATACCTAATTAAGCTAATTATCAAATTTCTAAGTATTGTGAGAACGCGAATCGTGGAATAAAGACTTATTTTATTTCTCTCGTGAAACATTGACTTTAATTTCGAAAACCAACATACATACAGGGTGCTCCAAAATTTAGTGAGTCAAAAGTTGACAGTGGTGCAGTGTTCTTGTGCACGAATTAATAAATCTACCCATATTGGTTCGTGTTCACAGACACGATTCATTAGTGATAGTCCGACAACTTAATACCGGAATAAGACGTTTCATTGCTTAGCAAAACTTTTGCCAGAAGTGTATGCCAAGATTAAAAAAAATACGTGGAATTACCAGGAGGCGGGTCACGGAAAAGGTGCCCAGATGGCATTGGCGGAGTGACCAAAAGGACTGCTGATAGGCTTGTCGCCCAAGGGAACGATATAACGTCTTTAGATACATTATTTCGTTGTCTTGAAGGAACTGTTCCAGGGGTGAATTTTTTAATGTAAGTTGTGAACAAATTGAAAATATGTCACAAAAAATTAGCCTTTTCGCGGAACCATGCAGGTCCATCAGATCTCTTGTGGATCTTGTCTAACCAATTTACATTTTCATAAGTTAAGCTTACCAGTCCAAAATACTTCCTCAAAGTTCTTTCTTGGATCGTTAGACTATCAAACCAATAATGAACCAAATTCTGACTATTCAGATAGCGAAATAATAAATCTGCATCAGTTTAATGTTTAGAAAAAAATTCGTTATGAAAATATTTATTCAGATGACAAAGAAGCTGGAACAAGCCGAATTGCACCAGATAATAATCTTGAGTTGACTCACGATAACTTTGTAAGTGGAATATATATGCTTGTCGAATTGGCGACCAAAAAAAAAACAATTACAGATATGTGGCCTTCACACTGAATGAATTAACAGAAAATCACGAAGACAAGGTTGCTTTTCTTCGTGTATTTGAACTTAAAGGTCTTCAAGCTTTTAGACTTGATGAAAATGATGTAGCATTCATCTCGTATGATAAGATTATGGAAATTTTACCCCATCCAACAATTTCTATTATAAAGAACAAAACTTGTTACACATTTTCAAATGAAGTTAACGTTTTGGAACAAGCATTATATATATATATATATATATATATATATATATATATATATATATATATATATATATATATATATCATGCTTGTTCCATTAGGGTGGTCCTTAAATTAAGGTAAAAAATTTTTTTCTTAATTTTCTTTGGGGCACCCTGCCATTTTGATCTAATCTATTAAAAAGAATAACTGTAATTTTTTGGGATTTTTAACTCAGTTTTAGGGGTCGCTACCGCCCCGTAAAGTTTCAAAATTTAAAAAAAAAACTAGTTAAGAATTAATAATTAAATTCAGTTACAAAGGAAGTTATGTTTATTAAAGATGTAATTAATATGTACAACTGTACAGCAATTTTAATGTTATATATATATATATATATATATATATATATATATATATATATATAAAATAATGTAAATGAAAAAGTTGTTAATAAAATACAGTTGAATTGAGATGAAAGTGGGGAACAATGTACTGTCTTATTTTATTAATTTAGTTGATGATCAATATCATTTTGATGTTCATTTGATTTATTTTGATAAAAATTTTGCAAAAATTCTCGATTATCTTGAAAATTCAAGACATGGTAGAGACCCCTAAAACATTATTTAAAAATATGAAATTTTTATGAGTCTTTTTTATATCATAGAACAAAATAAGAGGGTGCCCCGGGTAAATTTTAAAAGTTAGTTTTTAAGGACCACCCTAATATATATACATTTTTTTAGTTTTGGTTCTGTTCTTGTTATGATTTCTTAAAATGTTGAGATTTCAGTTGTCTTTTGAAAAAAGAAACTTGTATTATTTTTAAAATATAGAATATACGATATAAAATCTAATCAATAATATCATTCCACTGCCATTAACATCATTCCTCTGGTCCGATTTTTGTTAAAACTGATCTAAAACCTGCGTAATCAAAAATTAAGTCTGATCCTTCTATGATTTCCGTAATTCAATATTAGTTCATTTAAACTATTCGAGGATTATCCCTTACGATAATTTTTAATTTGCAATATTTTCATATTTCAAATAAAATAGTTTGAAAATTTTCACCCATAAGCTCATTGGAAAGGATAATAAAGCCATGCTCTGGCACTTTAGACTGAGGCATGCCTCTGTTGCTTATTTTAAAGCTTTGCAGAAAAAAAAATTCCTGATAATAAAGAATTAAACAACGCGATTTTCAATGAGTCGATGTTAGATTGTGAAGTATGTATGGTGGCTAAATTTAAAAAAATACCGTTTAGCTCAGTACGGAGACGAGCTACTAAGCCCTTACAAATTATTCATTCTGATATCATGGGATCAATTACTCCATTATCACATCCCAAAAAGTATAGATTCATCGCAGTATTTGTTGATGATTATTCTAGATTAGCAATGGGATATCATATGAAAGCGAAAAGTGAAACAGGTTATTGTTTCGAAGCATTTGTGAGAAGCGCGTGAAATTTATTAGGTAGAGATGCGAAGGTGTGTTATTTGCGGACAGATCAAGGGACAGAATATATAGGGGGCTACACTATTGAGGTTTTAAAAACATTAGGTGCAGAGATGCAACTAGCTAATCCGGATACACCACAGCATAATGGTGTTTCTGAAAGATTTTATCAAACTATACAAAAGAAGGTGAGAATGTAGAAGAACGCACTACCGGGCGTCAAAATGACGCGACACCAATTTATTTCTCAGGGGGCGCCAGTCGCGTATTACCCCGTTCTTCTACCTCCCAGGCGGGTTCGAGATAAGATGCACTTCGGTAGCCGAGTAATGGGACCAAGGCTGCACTACCACAGATCGGAAACTACGCTCTCTCTGGACCCGAATTCCCTCGTTAGGGGTTTAGGCACCTCTTAATTTCCTGAATTTTTGCATAAAAAAATCCCAACCGAAGAATTTCTCTGCGGAGGGATTAGTTTTGGTACGCGAAAATCACGTTTTGGTCCATTAATAACGGAATATATTTCTCAAAAAACGCATAAAAAAATCCCTATCAAACCTCCGTAAAGCAACCAGAAGGTCGAACGTTAATGCGAATTAACTCGACACATCCGGTTTTCCATACGAAAGTTCCAGGGATTATAGACCGTCAACAGGCCTCAAGATCAATTAAGAAATATTAGTTCAAAGAATCCGTTTATTTAACAGAATTGGTTATACAAAATTCTCAAGAAAAGAATCGTGCCTTCCCAATCAAGGTAGTGACTTTCAGACCATACAAGCGAGAGCGCTCACGCTAACGATCGATTAGGTAGAAAAGATTCATACGTACCTTCTCAGAATCAAAATGTGAGCTTTTAGAATCATTTCGGACTCTGGGTAAATGAATAATTAAGGCTGACTGAAATTAACTTAAAAAAGTTTTACTAAATGAATTTAGTTTCGCTAGAGACTACTTAGCTTTAAAGTTCTTGTATCGTGGAGATTCACGTACTCAAACACATTCAGAGGACTTATTACTGCATAAGTTGAGTGGCGTTCGATCAGTCCACGACTTACTAACCCTTATCACAGTCGATCAATATTATCGATTTGGCAGCGTCTCACCTTCGAGCGACTTTTAGGCAAAATTGAATTTTTGGATTTTTATGCACAAGGCGTTTTCCTCTATAACTTTGTCATTTGAAAAGCCCTGTTATTGGCTTTTCTACCATCGCTTTGTCTGGACCACTCAACGCGCTCGACCAAATTGTGAGCCGCTGGGTCAATCCAAACTCTTTCTATGCGAGAAACCGGCCTTGTACATGTGCATTGATTTTTATCAATTTTTGCTTATCGGCACTACGCCGGCTTTGACAAAATCTTCTATTTTGCCTTTTGGATGCAGTGCATCGTTAAAATTTTATGCTCATACTTTAGAATTGGGCTTTCAATGACCGTACCTCAAAGGTCAATGTCTTTGGTTGAGGAATAAAAAATAAAAAATAATTTAAATTATATTTTCGTAGTACTTTTTAAACTGACTTTGTGGTACTTTTGAAAAATCCATTTTAAGACCAATTTTAGCGTACTTTTGAAAAATCGATTTTCGAGCCAAATTTCAAGGTACTTTTGAAAAACTAATCTGCGGGTGAAATTTTGGCGTACTTTTGAAAAATCGATTTTCAAGCCAAATTTCAAGGTACTTTTGAAAAGTTAATCTGCGGGTGAAATTTTGGCGTACTTTTGAAAAATCGATTTTCAAGCCAAATTTCAAGGTACTTTTGAAAAGTTAATCTGCGGGTGAAATTTCGGCGTACTTTTGAAAAATCGATCTTCAAGCCAAATTTCAACGCAGTTTTGAAAAATTAGTCTGCAAGTGAAACTTTGGCGTACTTTCGATAAATCGATTCTTGGGCCAAATTTTGACGCCCTTCCAAAAATATTATTTTTCAAAGTCCAATTTATGGTACCTTTGAAAAAGTATATTATTCATAAATCTTTGTCATTATATACTTCTACTCTCATATTCTGAACCAAAAACATTTTTCCTAAGTGAAAATTCGGTGTTTCTTCGAATTTTCACCGGGTCATTTCCAACGCCTTATAGAACCCAAAACGGTCCTTATGAACTGATCTGCGCCTCTGCAGACTCCCAAAAATGTCTTTAAATGAAATTTTTGCCTAAGTCGAATTTTGATTATGTCTTCAACTTAGGACGATTTTGGAGAGTTCTACAACACTCCCCTCCTTTGGTTGAATCTTCTCTACTCATCGATTGCCCTTAATTTCCATATTCACTTGTATGTCTGTATGCCTTCATTTGACGGTCTGACCTATGGTACAGATGTTTAAAAATAACGGCCTTAATTGGGGCAGACGGCTGATTCGCCTATCTAACTTAAAAAAAATAAAAACATTTTTTAAACAATACGCCAAGTTGATACAACATTTTTATCAACTTAATTACACCCGCGTCGAGGTGCGAAGCGAAGCCAAGCGTAGCACAATTTTGATTAGCGTCCACTCTCACTAATTCGTTGCACTCGCTTTTTCGCCCTGGTCTCGCTCTTGCTTAACTTCGGCCCTTTCTAGAAGAGGCTGTCTATATCTCCATGCCGCAGCTTGGACGGCCCTCGCCTTTGAGTTCCAGACTTCACCATGCCGCGCCCTTGCGACAGGCTGGGTCATCTTTCCATTTCTGCACATGGAAAATGCAGTTCCGCAATTAGATTGACTTTTTAGCAAGTCGTCGACTGGGACGCGTCGACTAACAAACACAATGTGTTGTTTTTAATGAAATATTTTTCTAACATGAATTTTGTTAACTTATAATGGTTAGAAATTGGTTCTTCGTAAGGTAGATTGAATCGGCTTACGATACTCGTGCGGTCATCACTACTTTGTGAAAAAAGTATAAAAAAAAAATTGAAGCGTCTTCTTGAGCGAAGAACGGCTTCTGAAACTCGTCTCGTAGTTTCTACTTCGTAAGGTAGATTAAATCGGCTTACGATACTCGTGCGGTCATCACGACTTGTGAAAAAAAAGTATAAAAAAAAAATTGAAGCGTCTTCTTGAGCGAAGAACGACTTCTGAAACTCGTAGTTTCCATTTGGGGTATACGTTAATTTTGTTGACTTAAAATGATTAAAATAGAAGTTGTCTTCTTGCATAAGAAAAACAGCTTCCGAAACTCGTACTGATTCGTACTTATGCCTACGTCCATTACTCGAACTTGGCGGCTCTCGCTCTTGAGAAGCTAGGCTTACCGGATCGCGCTCTTGCGTCGGGTTCGCCGTCTTTCCATGTCTGCTCATGGAGTAGACTTTAAATTTTCGATTCGACCGCTTATAGGTCAAAATCGCCACTTAGAATTTTGAGAAAAAATATAAAAAAAAAGCGAAAACGGCTATTAGCCGTGGTCGACCTCAGAAATATCTAGAGGTGACTCTTCTATATCTGGCTCATCTCGAGCATCATCGGGGTCTCGACTTATTACATCCGGCTCATCTTAAGCACCTGCGGGAACATTGATTTGAACTAGTGTGGTATCGCTACGTCGCTCTGACCTGGGCGCGATCTCATTGTCTGATGAGGAAGCGTCGTCACTAAGATGAGTTTCATCCGGACTATCTTCTGATTCTTCAGACAATTCCAATTCAACATCGGGATCTCCCTTAGGTGCCGGCCTGATGGCATCGACATGTAATCTCGTCGAAGTTACTCCCTTGTGAATGAGGTAAACTTCATTGGACAATCTCTTTAAAACCTTGTGTGGTCCACTCCACGACGGTGTGAAGGTATGATCCTTCCTGATCCTTTTAGTCATTACCATATCTCCCACTTTATATACGACCGGCGTTACCGCCACTTTGGGCGCGTAACGCCATTGGTAATTTGTTTGATTTTTACGAATCTCCTTGACTCTTTCAAGGCGGGGAACGTCCGCTTGATTACGACGTTCTTGTCTATAAGCGAACATATTCCAATCACCAATCTGCGGTAATTCATAGCCGAGTACTACGAAACTGGGCGTATGCCCCGTAGCGGCGTTTTTTCTTGTTCTCAAGATATATGCCATCTGACTAACATGTCGATCCCACTCGTCGTTGGGTGAACCATATAATAAGGTTTTTAAGATCTTCTTAGCTTCTTGCACCCTCCTTTCTATTGGATTGGCCTGTTGGTGGTAAGCTGCTGTGAAGAATCTTTCAATATTGTTACGTGTACAGAACGTATCGTAAAAGCCGGAATTGAAGTGGCCTCCCTGGTCGGAAATGATGACCCTCGGAACGCCATATCTCGCCACTAGTTCCTCTTCGATAAATTGTGCTATTGTTTTTCCACTGACTTGGGTGAACGCCTTGGCTTCGACCCACTTACTAAATACATCCTCTACCATTAATATATATCGGTTATCTGCATCTTTGGTTCGCTGAAGCGGTCCGATTACATCGACGCTTAGAACTTCGAACGGATACGATGGAGCATGGCTTCTGAGAGGAGCCTTCGGTTGTGATTGTCTGCTTTTTACGGAATTACAAATAATGCACTCATTTAAATATTTGTTAACTAGTCTCGACAAATTATTAAAATAATAGCGGCCCGAGATGATTCTAACAGTTTCATCGCGGCCGGGGTGACCTACTTCCGGTCGGTCGTGAAAATGAGATATTACTCTCATGACCACACGTTTTGGTACGTATAATTTTTCTATAACATTTTCGCCTCTCGTCCAAAGTGTGCCGCCTATCACTTGTCTTGTATTGACGAATTTCACCTCTGCCTCGGTTTTATCTGCTTGTCGCACTAGAGTATTCCATCGTTCAATTTGGTCTTGGATATCTCTGGAGTGCGTTTGCGCTTCTCTGACCTGATCGTTTAATTCCAATGTGGTAATCACTGATATTCGTTCCTTGTACGAGAATTTTGGTGGATACATCCTTTCCTCTTCGTCGTTTGCTTCGACGTTTGGGCCTTGAGGATTCCTGCTAAGATAGTCTGCCAATATATTTTCCTTGCCGGGACAATGTTCTATGGTGAAGCTGTATTCCTGAAGTAATAATGACCAACGTGTAAATTTCGTTTTCTCGTCCTTATGCTTATTTAACCATAGTAAAGCTCGATTGTCGGTTTTGACTATAAATGGACGGTCTGCCAAATATATTTTGTATTTCCTTATATAATTAACGACGCTCAAACATTCCAATTCATTGATATGGTATTTTCTCTCCGTCGGAGATAACGTATTACTAGCATAAGAGACGATGTGCTTTTGGTCATTATCCCCCAATTGATATAATACTGCAGATAATCCTATTAAGGATGCGTCCGTCTGCAGTATGAACATTTTATTGAAATCTGGCCGGTGCAGTCCTAAAGGTTTATTTAATACCTCTTTCAGTAGGATAAAGGATTCTTGGGCTTCTGTATTCCACTTATAGCGCCAGTCCTTCGAGAGTAGTCGGGTCAAGGGCTTAGTAATTATTGCAACATTAGGGATATATTCACGTACCCAATTACATAGGCCAAGGAAACTCTGAAGCTGGCGCCTTGTCGTAGGCACAGGATAGCTCTGTATCTGCAGAATATGTTTTTCTAAAGGTTGAGTAGTATTGGCATTTATCTTATGCCCGAGATAGGTTATACTGGATGTGGCTACCACACATTTTTCTGGTGACACTTTTAAATTATGTAAACGTAGGCGTTCAAAGACGGCTCTCAGATGGTTTACATGCTGATCTATATTTTCACTGTAGATGATAATATCATCGAGATATACTTTGCAGAAATGATGCAAGTAGCCGGTCAATACGTCTCTTGCCATAAATTTTTGGAACGTACATGGAGCGGTCTTCAATCCGAAAGGCATCACGTTAAATCGGTAAGATGCTCCATCTAATGTTGTAAATGTAGAATAATTTTTTGACGACTCCTCAAGAGGGATTTGCCAATATCCGCTCTTGAGGTCCAACACCGTAAATATGTTGGCGTTTCCTAGATCCTTTATACTCTCGTATATCTTAGGTAAGACGGATGCTTCGTCTTCCGTTACTTCATTTAAGTGACGATAATCAATGCAGAAGCGAGGCTTCTTGCCGGGCTTTTCTATTATAATGGGAGGCGAACTGTACTGAGCGGTACTCGGTTCTATAACTCCGGCTTTCAGCATCTCTTCAATTTGATCGTACATAACTTTTTTCTTAGTAGGAGACATAGGATAAGGTTTGATATTGAACGGGCGGTCGTCTTTAACTTTTATTTTATGTTTCGTTGTCACCGTGGTAGCTTGGGTAGGCACCGCGGTGAACAATTCAGCGAATTCCTCGAATAGAGGTTTTAAATTATCGTTTCCGATGATCAGTTCTTCGGGAAGCCGGCATTGCTTCCTTGCTTGATGTGCCGCTTGATTCCAGAAGACGGTTATTCGCTCTTCAGTGCCGACGTAGACACATTTACGTTGATAATCGAATACGACATTATGAGCATATAAAAACGGGGCTCCCAGAATGAGCTCTTCGTTTAAATTTTGAATGACCTGAAACGTGGTCTGAAAGGGTACATCTAGTACATTAACGTTCATGGTCGTAGTCCCGAGGGATTCTACTAAACCATCGCCACAAGCCATAACAAACGTTTGGGGAGCTGTAAGTTGATCAATGTCGTTCGAAAATTTCGGTTGGATAATATTCCTTGTCGAACCTGTATCCAATAAAGCGTTAACCGCTCGATTATTAATTATAATCTTAATGCGAGGCAGAGGGAAAGCGTCGTTAGTTTGATTGATAGATTCTAATGGAGTGAATCGGTGGGGAGATAGGTTGACTTCTTGATCCTTAAACAGGTAATTAAGGTCAGGAAGGTCATCGAAGTTTTTTAATTTAAACTTCTTGCTTCGGAGCTTCCCCGAGGGTCGCTTCGAGCCTGCTGGGGCCTGGTAGGCGGGGCTGGTACAGTTCGGCCTGGGCCATCGCCTCTGACCCCCGCTTGGTTTCCCGTATTCATATTACGATAGGGATTGTTTGGGCATTCCGCATGAAAATGCCACTGCTCCGTTGGGCAGTATCTGCAAGGGCGATACGGGACTCGGGAGTTCCTTACGTCTCCAGTACCCCTTCTCGGTATATCCCCTCTGGGCAGCGAGGAAATATTATTTGCAAAATGCACCCTTGGTGCTGGCGGATTATCTCTTCTTTGAGATCCATTGAATGGTGTCCTAGATGCACCAAAGGAACTGGAGGACGGCTTCGCTAATGCGGAGGGTTCCGTTCTCCAGTTACTGCTCGATTGCTGATTCCCTTGAGCTGAAGCGGTAGAGGTGGACGCTTCTTGGTCCTTGCTTTTTTTGCATTTTGCAGAGTCTCGAATTGTTTATTCTCATCCATGATTTTGGCCATTTGTTCGGTCATCGTCACTAGTGTATTTGTATCTAGTATGACGGCACTCTTTAGGAGCATTTTCATATCAGGTCTCAACTGATTGAAGATGGTAGCCGCCTTCATCGCCTCCGGCTTAAACGGATCGATCCTTTTGAAGAGGCATACCTTCCTGGAAATAAATACTGACGTACTTTCCTCGGCATCTTGTTTCTTGCCATATAAATTAGCTACTGCTTCGGTGAGAACTTCACCTCAATCGTAACGGCTTCTGAACCGCTCGAGGAATAGAGGATACGTGGTAATTAGGGTTCGGTATTGTTCGAACCATTTCCTGGCATCGTCTTTGAGCTGTTCTGATATTTTATATAGACGGTCGTTATCCTGCGTAATTCGTACTCGGACGAAAAATTCCTCCATATGATGAATGAAGGTTTCAGGGTCTTCGTGTTCGAAGCCATGAAATTCCGCATTTGGATGCTTCGACCGATACTTATGCTCGTGCGTGGCTTCGCTTAGAGCTTTGGCAAGACCTGCTGCCATTTGGGCGAACACTTGTTCTGAGGAGGGCTGTATGACTCCTTCAGTGGTACTCGGGCCTACCCCCGAACTACCCAGTACATCCTCCGCGCACGGCCTCTCTAACCCTCTAGAGACGTTGTCCATCACAGATGTCGGCTCGTCGTAAAACTGGAAAGGCGTTGATTCATCCATATCCTTTCCAGAAAGCCCTGCTGACTAACAACGCCCCACGTTGGGCGCCATGTAGAAGAACGCACTACCGGGCGTCAAAATGACGCGACACCAATTTATTTCTCAAGGGGCGCCAGTCGCGTATTACCCCGTTCTTCTACCTCCCAGGCGGGTTCGAGATAAGATGCACTTCGGTAGCCGAGTAATGGGACCAAGGCTGCACTACCACAGATCGGAAACTACGCTCTCTCTGGACCCGAATTCCCTCGTTAGGGGTTCCTGAATTTTTGCATAAAAAAAATCCCAACCGAAGAATTTCTCTGCGGAGGGATTAGTTTTGGTACGAGAAAATCACGTTTTGGTCCATTAATAACGGAATATATTTCTCAAAAAACGCATAAAAAAATCCCTATCAAACCTCCGTAAAGCAACCAGAAGGTCGAACGTTAATGCGAATTAACTCGACACATCCGGTTTTCCATACGAAAGTTCCAGGGATTATAGACCGTCAACAGGCCTCAAGATCAATTAAGAAATATTAGTTCAAAGAATCCGTTTATTTAACAGAATTGGTTATACAAAATTCTCAAGAAAAGAATCGTGCCTTCCCCAATCAAGGTAGTGACTTTCAGACCATACAAGCGAGAGCGCTCACGCTAACGATCGATTAGGTAGAAAAGATTCATACGTACCTTCTCAGAATCAAAATGTGAGCTTTTAGAATCATTTCAGACTCTGGGTAAATGAATAATTAAGGCTGACTGAAATTAACTTAAAAAAGTTTTACTAAATGAATTTAGTTTCGCTAGAGACTACTTAGCTTTAAAGTTCTTGTATCGTGGAGATTCACGTACTCAAACACATTCAGAGGACTTATTACTGCATAAGTTGAGTGGCGTTCGATCAGTCCACGACTTACTAACCCTTATCACAGTCGATCAATATTATCGATTTGGCAGCGTCTCACCTTCGAGCGACTTTTAGGCAAAATTGAATTTTTGGATTTTTATGCACAAGGCGTTTTCCTCTATAACTTTGTCATTTGAAAAGCTTGGCTTTTCTACCATCGCTTTGTCTGGACCACTCAACGCGCTCGACCAAATTGTGAGCCGCTGGGTCAATCCAAACTCTTTCTATGCGAGAAACCGGCCTTGTACATGTGCATTGATTTTTATCAATTTTTGCTTATCGGCACTACGCCGGCTTTGACAAAATCTTCTATTTTGCCTTTTGGATGCAGTGCATCGTTAAAATTTTATGCTCATACTTTAGAATTGGGCTTTCAATGACCGTACCTCAAAGGTCAATGTCTTTGGTTGAGGAATAAAAAATAAAAAATAATTTAAATTATATTTTCGTGGTACTTTTTAAACTGACTTTGTGGTACTTTTGAAAAATCCATTTTAAGACCAATTTTAGCGTACTTTTGAAAAATCGATTTTCGAGCCAAATTTCAAGGTACTTTTGAAAAACTAATCTGCGGGTGAAATTTTGGCGTACTTTTGAAAAATCGATTTTCAAGCCAAATTTCAAGGTACTTTTGAAAAGTTAATCTGCGGGTGAAATTTCGGCGTACTTTTGAAAAATCGATCTTCAAGCCAAATTTCAACGCAGTTTTGAAAAATTAGTCTGCAAGTGAAACTTTGGCGTACTTTCGATAAATCGATTCTTGGGCCAAATTTTGACGCCCTTCCAAAAATATTATTTTTCAAAGTCCAATTTATGGTACCTTTGAAAAAGTATATTATTCATAAATCTTTGTCATTATATACTTCTACTCTCATATTCTGAACCAAAAACATTTTTCCTAAGTGAAAATTCGGTGTTTCTTCGAATTTTCACCGGGTCATTTCCAACGCCTTATAGAACCCAAAACGGTCCTTATGAACTGATCTGCGCCTCTGCAGACTCCCAAAAATGTCTTTAAATGGAATTTTTGCCTAAGTCGAATTTTGATTATGTCTTCAACTTAGGACGATTTTGGAGAGTTCTACAACAAGAACATACATATTTGATGCGAAAATACCTGAAAGCATGTGGAACCTTGCCTTAAGTGCTGCTGTGTATGCCTATAATAGAACACCTCATAAGTCATGGTTACGCCACTACAAAGGTTTGCTCCAAATCACACTTTTAATATAAACCAGCTGCTTATATTAAAGTTCAGAGAAAGACTGGTCCTAAGTTCAGATGCGAAGGGAGACGCATAATTCTAGTAGGATATACACCTACTGGATATCAGTTCTTAAAACCTGAAGAAGGTAAATTTTATGAGAGTAGAGATGCACGTTTCAATGAAAAACTAGTATATGGAGACAAGTATGAAAAGAATAGCATAAAAGATTGGCCGGTTGAACAAACTGAAATTAACATAGAGAAGTGGTTTGTTGAATTTGTTGCAGATGAGTCTGAAAATGTAGGAATTTTAAAACCGGAGTGAGAAGCGGAAAGAAAAGAGGACGGCCAAAGAAACAGACAGGTTAGTAATTCTGCGGTAACTAACAATTATAAAAACAATATAATTAATGACACTAGTTTTTCTAGCATAATAGGAGATGAGAATGAGGGAAGTGATATACTACATGAAATTATATTCAATGATGACACTGGAAAGGAGACGAGTAAAACCAAAGATAGAATCTATCATGTAATAATTGCACAAATAAATCAAGACCCAGTGTCATATAGAGAAGCGCTTCAATCCAAAGAGTCTATTTTGTAGCGATGAGTTAAAATCAATGGCAAAAAATGAGGTGTGGTCATTAGTTGATCGACTAACTGTAATGAGGAATGGTCGAAAAGCGAACATCATAGACTCAAAATGGGTGTTCAAAACGAAAAGTGAGAGCGGAGGTAAAATAAAATATTGAGCACGACTTGTAATAAGAGGCTTTAAAGACAAAAATAATTATGATTTAAGTGAAACCTATACCGTGTCTCGATTACCTTTAATAAGATCTGTCTTTGCAATCGTTAATAAATACAATTTAGAGATGTCAGTTAGATGTTAAAACTGCATTTTTAAATGGGTTAATAGATGAGGATATATATATATATATATATATATATATATATATATATATATATATATATATATATATATATATATATATATATATATATATATATATATACGTGCCTAGCTGTCATCTTCGCCTCCCCGAGCGTATAAGGCGCCCAGGACTCCGCCATTATGAAAACGGCTAGATAAACTTTAACCATTTATATTGCATTCTTATGTCGTATTTATGATGAGCAACCCAGAGGGGTAAAACATTTCTCATACACATTTTATACGAAAATTTATCCAGTCAACTATCATCTTCGCATCCCGATGTTTAAAACATAATTTCGACTCCATTTGTATAAATAATATATGCCTATGAGTTTTGCTCGCCTCCGACGACATTGCCAATTATTTGGAGAAAAAAACGTATTGTCTGCTTGTGGATACTCTTCTTATATGAAAATAAAGAATATTAGTTATTAGTGAAACTGCTCTTGGTTACAGTGTTTTATAATAATTGATAATTTGATATTTTTCCTTAAAATGCAGTCCAGGTAAGAATCAGATACTGTTTATTCAAAATAAGTTTTCAACTTTGTGCAGTACATTTCTAAAACACATCTATTATCTCAATAACATGGTAAAGTTTAACTTTTCCCGCTTTTTCCGTTTACGGAAGTTATACAAAATTGCACCACGCTACATGAGGAGTATTTTAGTGTTGAGCAATTTTTTGAAAGTAGGCCATCAGCGTTTAAACTTAATTTGAATTGCCAGTTTGCATGAATGTATATTAATATTCAATTATTGTTTCGTGTATTTGTGATATCTGAAATATTTTTAGGAGTGGCAAAATTTTAAGCATGGTCAACAAAAATTATGAATTAAGACGGGAGGACCTTAACACATTTACCCCAAGGGGAAGATCCTCTTAAAAACGTAGGAGAATTATCCAGAGATTTGATTCGTCCTCTGAACATATTGAAAAAGAAAATAGAATCGAGGTAATAAAATTATAACTAACTTTGAATATCATCTCCTTTAGTGCACTAGCTAGTTATTTACGTAACATGTTCAGAACGTGATATTTTATTAAACGAGCAGACAAGTGGTCTGCATCTCGTCGATAGTTTGCGGGTCCAGAGCTTCACTAAAGTGACTTTACAAATGCGCTGAATACAAAATTTTTTCATGGAATTACTCAATTGAGTAATACTGTTATATGGTCAATTTTAATTATTACCTGCACATACGCAGTGGAGTGGAAGTATAGTAACGATAAAAAAATCCTTTTTTTGCTTAAATAGGCTTAAAATGTCATTAAACGTGTAGATTTTAAGTTGTCGGTGTATGTCGGTGTATGTATGTCTAACTTTTTTTGTGCGGACGATTACTCTGGAATGATTTATGATATTGGCTTGAAATTTGGTACATCTATGTATCTTAACGAGATCTGGAACCGGATTATATTTTGATCTTATCCCGATAAAGGGTTGTGGGTAAATAGGTAAAGCAAGCAAGTAAGAGTCCATAAAACTGCGATTTAGTGTATGTACGAGAAGTCAAGGTCTCAAAATTTTTTGGCAACAGCCAACCCACCCCATTATTAAAGAGGGTAAAATAAAATAAAATTTTGATTTAGTGCGTGTACAAAAACCAATGTCCTCAATTTTTTTGGATCAGTCCCCTCGTCTACTACTACTATTACCACCCGTACTTCATTACTAAAGGGGGTAAAAACATAAAATTGTGATTTAGTGTGTACAAGACTTAAAGGCCTCGAAATATTTTTGACATCAGCCACCCCCTCTATCACCCACTCCACATTATTAAAAGAGGTAAAAAAAGTGTGATTTAGAGAGAATCGCACAAGGACTAAAGCCCTTAATTTTTTTTCGGTATCAACCACCCTCTACCATCTCTATTATTAAATTGTGATTTAGTATGTGTACAAGAACCAAAAACATCAACAATTTTTTTGGTATCAGCCACCCCCATTACCACAACCACCTTATAAATAAAATGAGTAAAAAATAAAATTGTGATTTAGTGTGTTTACAAGACCAAAGGCCTCATTTTTTTTGGCATTAGTCTCTCCTTTTACCACCCCACTACCGTGTGACGTATCATGTTATGGGTATTTGGAGTAGAAGATTTAAAACATTATATTATTAATGTTCTATTCTTTAATAATGATGTGGTAGTGGGGTAATTGTGGGGGTGACTGATGTCAAAAATTTCTGAAGCCTTGGATTCTCGTACATACACTAAATCCCAATTTTGTGGACTATTAGTTGCTTACTTTAGCGATTTACCCCCATTTACTCTACAACCCTTTAATGGAATAAGATCAAAATATAATCTAGTTTCAGATCACGTTATAATAGATATAGTCGAGTAAACTCTAAGCTGGCGCGTCCAAAGGTCGCTTCACCATATAAATTAAGAGAATAATATATACGCAACTAGTTCATCTGTATGTCACTGCGACAGCTTTATGCGCATCGCATATCAAGTAGTACGTCGTGTTACCAACTTATATATACGCCACCTTAGAGTTTACCGGACTATACGTGTACCAAATTCAAAATCAATGTCATAAACGGTTTCAGAGTAATCATGAGCACAAAACAACCTGGAAAAGAAAACATTATAGTCAGAATATAACCATTTTACCTTAATTGTGAATTTTGTATATGTGTCCCCTCTCCCATCTCTACCTATGACACTTCTAGCTAATATTTAATTACATTTCTTTTGATTTCCTATGACTACTAAAAAAATAAATAAGCAGAAACCCTTTCTATATGTTTATCATTTTATTTCTACATAGAAATTTATTTCGGCTATAAGCCATCTTCGGGGCTTTTTACCTTTATAAACTAGGTAGAAATTACGTTAAAAATGGAAATTTCTCAATTAACTATATATATATATATGTTTCATAAATGCTAGAATTGGGTTGCGGATCAAGCTAAACAGTTAAATAATGGAGAAGATACGGTAGAACTTTTGATACCAAAACATCGAGAAAAGGTAAGCTTCGGCATTTATAAGTTATTAATTTATAGTTTATGAATACAGGTACAAATATTTTTGTTGCGCCGGATAATATTGAGAAATACCGCAAAAAATAAAAAACCAAAAGATCAAAAATTTGTCTACAATAAGTTTTGCTACATATTGCTTCAAACAGTTAATTTCCTAACCTAAAAATCGCCGATATTACTTCCACATCCAGTGGAAGTATGGAAACGACAAAACATTTTTATTGTTCAAATAGGTTTAGAATGTCATGAAACGTCGAGATTTTAGGTTTGAGCAAAAAAATGTCTGTCGTCTGTCTGTAACTTTTTTGTGCGCAGGATTCCTCTGGAACCGTTTAAGATATCGACTTGAAATTTGGTACACATATCTATTTTAACGAGATCTGGAAATAGGTTTTATTTTCATCTTATTGTTGAATGGTTGTGGGGTAATTTGGGGTAAATGGGGGTAAATAGGTAAATCAAGCAGGTAAGAGTCCATAAAATTGGTATTTAGTATATACAAGAGGAGCTAATGTCTCAAAAAAATTTTTAGCATTAGCCACCACCCAATACTACCCCCCACCCCAATATAAAAGGGGGTGAAAAAAATTATTTCATCGTAGATGACCGTTCGAAAACTTATTTTAAAGAGGAAGATTAAATGATGTATTAGAAATAGATTGAAAATTTTCTTGAATCCTATACATAACCTCAAAATTTGCCAAGAAAGTTTTTTAAATAACCTAAAATATTTCAAAATCCTGACACGATGAGCCAATTCTGAGGCCAGATTCGGATTCAGCGCGAAAAATTACTTCGGAAATTGGGTAATGTTAGAGTTAAAACTGAATGAAGTAAAAAAAAATTGAGGCCTTTGGTTCTTGTACACATACTAAATAACATTTTTTTCCCCCCATTTTATAATGGGGTGGAGGCGGCTAATGCCAAAAATTTTTTTGAGACATTAGCTTCTCTTATATATGGTAAATGCAAATGTGGGTGAATAGGTAAATCAAGCAGGTAAGAATCCATATAATTGGTATTTAGTATATACAAGAGAAGCTAATGTCTCAAAAAAAATTTTGACATTAGCCACCTCCATTACCACCCCCACCATTATAAAAGGGGGTGAAAAAAGATGTGATTTAGTATGTTTACAAGAACCAAAGACCTCATTTTTTTTTTACTTTATTCAGTTTTAACCCCAACAATTATTATTATCCAATTTCTGAAGTAATTTTTCGCGCTGAATCCGAATCTGGCCTCAGAATTGGCCCATCATGTCAGGATTTTGAAATATTTTAGGTTACTTAAAAAATGACATTTTTGGCAAGTTTCGAGGTTATGTATAGGATTCAAAAAAAATTTCAATTTATTCCTAATAAATACATCATTTAGTCTTCCTCTTTAAAGTAGACTTTCGAATGGTCATCTACAATGAAATAATATTTTCACCCCCTTTTATAATGGGGTGGGGGGTAGTATTAGGTGGTGGCTAATGCTAAAATTTTTTTTGACATTAGCTTCTCTTGTATATACTAAATGCCAATTTTATGGACTCTTACCTGTTTGATTTACCTATTTACTCCCATTTACCTCAATTTACCCCACAACCATTCAACGGAATAAGATGAAAATATAACCTTGTTCCAGATCTCGTTAAAATACATGTGTTTACCAAATTTCAAGTCGATATCTTAAACGGTTCCAGAGTAATCGTGCGCACAAAAAAGTTACAGACAGACCGACAGACATTTCTTTTTCTCAAACCTAAAATCTCGACGTTTCATGACATTCTAAGCCTATTTGAACAATAAAATTTTTTAAACATTTTTGTCGTTTCTACACTTCCACTGGACGTGGAAGTAATATCGGCTATTTTTAGGTTAGGTTAATCCAAAGCCACTTTGCTGCAGCACTACTCTAAAGTACAATGTCTTAAGAATATTTGCCATTTTTTTAATTTAATTTGATTGAAATATCTACTGTCGGCAGATTTTTGTCAAAAAAAGGGCATATTTTTCCCACTGTGCGACGTAACAAATGCATTCTCAACCACAATGTACTTTCCGATAAGAGCAACAGCTGCACAACTTGCTCGGAAGACGTCATATTGTGAACTGATTGAGACTGCCGCAAGCGTATCACAGCTCGTATTGTAGCCGGTACTGCTTTCCCCATTGCCGCCCGGTATTTTTACCGCTTTGCCGCTTACCGCTCACCGCTCGTATCGTGGCCGAGGCCTAAACCACATTCAACGCGGCACTCTGCCACCTCAGCAGCACACAGGGCCGGACTCTCCGTGGAGACGATTTGCACAACTGCTGGCTGGTCTCAACATACTTCGACCTTTGCCAGGTTTTATGATAGACCACTGACAAATTCAGACGAGTTTGAATATGAGTAGTAATAATTAATATAATATCTTACTCTGTACGTTTATGTATTTTACTTATTAATTACTTATTGTTTTTCAGAACTTCGTAGTTCATTTATTTTGTAAATTTTGTTTTATTTTATGGTATCACCTCGCTTAAAGTGTTTTAATGTCCTTTTTTCAAATAAACCAATTTTATATTTTCTTAGTACAAAGATTTTTTAATTGGGGTTGGTAAGTAATAAAAGCATTTTCACAACACAAAAATTACAATACATCAGGTCTCGAAGCTTTAAACATCTACCTAGTTAAATATATCTTCGGAATGGACGTGAGATATAATTTAACGATCAAAAGAACTTACCTGAAGTTTGATCGTAATTATATCGATCGTCCATTCCGAAGATATATGAACCCTCCTTACTCAAGGGACTTATTCTACCCATCCAGATGCATTGTACGTCTTTGAAGGAATGACACAACATATGTAGGAGACGGAGCAAATGCCGGAGAGTAAGTGGAGGAGCCGCTACGAGTTTAGGAATGCTTTTGATCGTTAAATATTTCACAAAAGCACTCGTGCGATATATGCCTAAAATATGCTTTCAGTAATTCCGAATTAGATTCGACAAATATATATTCACATTTTAAAGCATATCAATAAAAATTGGGATACCTTTGGAAATTTAATAATGCCTCATGAAGATTTCTACATTATATTGCAAAACTGGAAAATGAGTTCTGTAACCACTTTAATAACATTGCTTTGAAAAAAAGGGTTGGCTGGAATATTCGCAGTAACTTCCTGGTAGATTTCTTTTTATCGTTGTTAATATTTGTATATTTTATACGTGTCTTATAAATTTAGTTTCAGATACTGTTAGTGCATTAGGCTTTACACTACTTGTATTATTTTGTATTTTTTATTTTGTAAATATGTATACAGTGTGCTGTTAAGGTATGGAATAAATTCGAAATCTCGAAAAATACACAATAGACCGATCCTGTTAAGCTGCTGTGAATACGTCACTCACCATGGTGCGCGCGCATTCTTGTGGCAATAGTTCGACGATTGCTTTTGCTAGTACCTGTGTAGTTTATTACTACTACACATTTCACAAATTTGGAATTGTACGTTACTTAATAATGTTATTTAATAAGTATATTATTGCACACTGTCGTACGTTCAATGCGTATCTGGGATACAGAGGCAGCCAGTTGCCACAAGAATGCACACAACGCACCATGCACTAGTTTATTGTCTCACTCAATGCACATTAGGCTGTATATATCTCGCTCGCTTGCCCTAACTGGATAGGTCTATTGTCAAAAATGTCTGGCACACGTAACTTTTGATATAACTTATTGTTCATTTTTTAATGTCATCGGCAAGCCAGTAGCGCTATCTATATCTGATGGAATTTTTTTCTTTTTCTTTAAATCGTAACTCTTATTAACCTCCCCACAATAAAATTGTGGGAGGTTACTACAATTAGTCCAAAATCGAAAATTGAGATAACATCAAATCTTTACGTTTTGAGGTCCCAGGAACCCAAAAAAATTGTTTTTGAAAAATGTCTGTGTGTGTGTGTATGTGTGTGTGTGTGTGTGTGTGTGTGTGTGTGTGTGTGTGTGTGTGTGTGTATGTATGTTAGCACGATAGCGGCGAAGCTACTAAACGGATTTGGATGAAACTTTGCATGAGGGTTTCTTTAGTGCTCCAGAAGATCTGAAAAGGTTTTGGTTGAGATCGGATTACGTTTAGTGCCGTTTTGGCACAAAAAGTTGTTTATTTTATGATTACTTACAATTTGTAATTGAACCATTGAAAAGCAGTAAAAATTCCGATTTCAGCGATATATCACACTTGCACTTTTTCGATTTGGTTTCCGTGAAAAAAATTAAAAAACAAAAATTTCACTTGTTTTGTCCTCAAAGCAGTGCAATGTACAGGGTGATATTCTAATAATGTCAGAGGTGATCAGTGATTTCGGCCGATAACTCGGGAACGGTTGAAGATATCGAACTGAAATTTGAAACGTAGGTATAAATATTGTAGACGGACGGATTACGAGTGAATTAATAATACACCTACGTCACATGACGTCACAAATAAGAAAAATTCTTAGAAACTGGTGCGGATATCGACTTAACTGGAAACATCCAATTAAAGTTTGAAACGTAGGTGGAATACGAGTGAATTAAAAATACACCTACGTCGTAAAAGCATAAAATTCTTATAACAGGCGAACTGATGATGATATCAAAAAAATATTTCTACAAGACGAGTCACGAATTTTTTTTTTTTTTAATTTCCAAGAAATGTAAAATTTTCGGAGAAATGTTACTTTTCAGAAAAATGTCAGATTTTTAAGAAAATGTCAAATTTTCAGGAAAACGTCAAATTTTCGGAGAAATGTCACTTTTCAGAAAAATGTCAAATTTTCGAAAAAATGTTAAATTTTCAGGGAAATGTCACTTTTCAGAAATATGTCAAATTTTCAGAAAAATGTCACTTTTCAGAAAAATGTCAAATTTTCGAAAAAACGTCAAATTTTCGAAGAAATGTCACCTTTCAGAAAAATGCCAAATGTTTGAAAATTGTCAAATTTTCGGAGTAATGTCACTTCAGAAAAATGTCAAATTTTCGAAAAAATGTCAAATTTTCAGAGAAATGTCACTTTTCAGAAAAATATAAAAAATTCAGAAAATGTCAAATTTTCGAAGAAATGTCACCTTTCAGAAAAATGTCACCTTTCAGAAAAATGTCAAATTTTCAAAAAAATGTTGAATTTTCAGGGAAATGTCACTTTTCAGAAATATGTCAAATTTTCAGAAAAATGTCAAATTTTCAGAAAAATGTCAAATTTTCGAAAAAACGTCAAATTTTCGAAGAAATGTCACCTTTCAGAAAAATGCCAAATGTTTGAAAATTGTCAAATTTTCGGAGTAACGTCACTTCAGAAAAATGTCAAATTTTCGAAAAAATGTCAAATTTTCCGAGAAATGTCACTTTTCATAAAAATGTCAAAAATTCAGGAAAATGTCAAATTTTCAGGAAAATGTCAAATTTTCGGAAAAATGTCACTTTTCAGAAAAATGTCAAATCTTCGAAAAAACGTCAAATTTTAGAAGAAATGTCACCTTTCAGAAAAATGTCAAATGTTTGAAAAATGTCAAATTTTCGAAAAAATGTCACTTCAGAAAAAAATGTCAAATTTTCGGAAAAATATCACTTCAGAAAAATGTCAAATTTTATTAAATGGACTCGAAGGAAAATTTCCAAAAAATACTACGGGTCCATTTGTGGTATAAGTTCTCTGCTAGTGTGTTAAAGCGTGCAGACTGTATGCTGAGTATTTTTGACGTGTCAAGTGCATCGAGAAATTACAAGTTTTTTCGACGTTTATAAAGCCCACGGATGGTGTAAGAGGCCATCCTGAACCGCTTACAAGCCCTACCAGTGTAAGCAACCCCACCGGAACGCTTTCGGTGAGTTTTTTCCAATAAAACTTTAAAAGTGACAGTGACATTATATTTTAAAAACTATTTCCGCTACTTCCGGCATCCCGCCGAAAATTCTTCCGGCAACATAACCTAAAAATAGTACTACACAACCTAAAAACAATTTAAGACATTGATACCAATCTAAACATTTTTCAAAAACCAAATTCCCCAGAGAAACATTGGAACCAAAAATTTGACAGCTACCACTTCCCCGGCCGATTTAGTGAAAAATTGATCGAGGCCAAAAGATAAAACAAAATATACCAACTCAAACTTAAACGAGCCACAATGAACACTACCCTGGCTACATCTGGCAGGGAAGCTGTCCACCAAGAGTTATATGGTTTTTTCCAAAGATGGCCATCCCTGCCATCCATCCCATTACCAACGAACAGGTTTTTTCGTTTAGTTGTTTCCGAGGTTGTTTCCCGTATCAATAATCAAAATTATTAAGTGCTCTTGCCTACGAACGTTTTTATAGAATTGTGTTTATTTTTATATTAATTTTAGGTTCATGTGGACACATTATAATTTTAACCTAGTCTTTAAGCCTGCCTACAGAAGACAGGAGCTACTTTTCTATTTTTCTCCAAGCCAAACCGGACCTACCCCGTCCAGCCTCACACTCGCCACGGCGGTGTTCACCGTGGTTGTCTGGCTGGCCCCGGGCTAGGATCCGATGAAGCATATATTTGTATTAAAAACATTGAATAAAATATTAATGTTGTGCAGACTATCAATTTAACACTCAAGTTCTTAGGTCCAAATCCCACCGAACGCAAGACTTTTTTTCTGATTTAATACGAAAAAAATATTTCAACTTAATAAATTTAATTAAATGAGATCGTTCATATTGTTTAGTGCTCTTTTCGGCTTCAAAGATTCACCGGGTGGGGAGGTTCCAGCCGCTTCCAGTAGCTGCCGATTTTTTTTTAGGTATGTATTGTTCAGGTCATACCCGTATAACCATACAGTACAGTAACTGTATTGCATCTGTATCTAAATCTTTAATCTATACTGGCTTAGCTTTACTCTGCAAGTATCGTATAAGTAGATGTACGATATCTATTAAAGCCAGTTGCCTATATTTAGAGGGTAAACACCCTACACATAATATTATGCTATATCGTTGGAGTAACGCTAAATTATAATAATAAAAGTGTATAATCATGTATACCATTGTGGAATTTACTGGAGACAACGTTTTATATGTCTGCTGAAGCAGCGATGTTAAGAAACGACGAAATGGTAAACTATTTGCAAGATGGCAAGACAATCGCTTTTACAAAGCAAAATTTATTGCCTCCTCTAACAATGAAAAACTATTAAAGTCTCTTTAAAAAAATATGGAATTATGCTATCCCAAAATATTATTGAGTAAATTGAATCCGGAACAACTAGAAAAAAATGAATACTCATTTCACATGGATTCCATTATGAATGGTAAGTTTTCATAAAATTTAGATAGTTTTTTTAAATATTAATTACTAAATATTAAATGTTTTTACTGCTACACAAAAATATGAACCGATTTCAAGCAAAGTTATAAACATCGGTAAATGTCGATCTATTCTGATTGGCCCAATTTAAATCCAAGGCCAATTAGCCGCTACACCTTGCAACAGGTCATTTGATGACATCCAATTGGAGAGCAGTAAAATTGCGCGCGTAAAATCATACAATTTAAAAAATCAGTGAATAAATAAGGTTAGTGGTACCTACGCTGGTGTTTTAATATTTATTTACGAACCCAAACATTGTAACAATATGCTATACGCATTTTTCTTACACAGAGATTTTCTACGGATTTACACACTATAAATACGTAGAAAATTAAATTAGTAATTTCTTTATTCTAAAAATGTATCGTTGGTGTTTGGGCAATTTTGCGATTTTAGGTTTTATGCACTAGAATTTAGAGGACATTAATACACATCTTTTGGCAAAACGCCAAACGTGTACCCTGAATGATGACGCTTTAAATAGACTTCACAATTTTTTTCGTGGGGCGAATGTGTTTTTTTATTTCTGCAAAAGGGCGAATGTGTATTCAGTCCTGTAGTGTTGTGATGAAAACCACCAATGTATGACCATTTTTGTGATCACGCAAACGTTTGTTGGTAAGACTAAAAGATCTGCGATTTTCAGATTATAATAATTAGCTAATTGTTAATCTTTTCAGAATGTCATCCACCGACTAACAGTAAAAACGTCTAGTAGAGGGAAGAAACTAGTAGACCTTACTCTGTGTTCAGCCGCTGCCGAAAGTGAGGTTAAGGACCATATTGATAATAATCATGTTGAAGGGTATTTAGATGGATGCGAATTTGTGTTTCTTGACGATAATCAGGACCCATTGTATGAAGAAATATTATGTTTGACTACTGAAAACACTTCTGCCGAAGTTCTGGCTGCAGAAAAAAATATTAATGCTGATTACCACGTAAGTAGAAAAATTTCTCAACTCATTTGAGTACGCTAGAAATCGCTAAATATTAGGACTATGAGACCCACGTGTAGGGTACATTTTCCAGAAGCAAATGAAATGCCCTGAAAGCGCATCTTTGTCCGAGTTCCAAAGTTATGCGTGCTTCAACTTGTCAGTCAGTTACTTTTAAATGGTGAAGCCAGGCACGCGTATTTCCACGCCGGTTTTTGATCCGAAAAATAACCATTCGTGGAGTATATCGCAATTTGGCGAAGAGTGGAATAACGCCAGGTGTTTCAGAGTAATAAAAAACATTCTCAAATCAAAAAAACCTGACAAGTGTCGAGTGGGACATTGATGGAAGCACCACGAATATTAGTTGCAGTTCTCTTCAAATTGAAGGTAAGTGAGTAAATGCGTTTTTTGTATACTCGGACCTAAAAACAGGTCGCATTAAAAGAATGTTTTGTGAGGAAAGGCTTTTTATATTTCATTCAACATGAATTTTTTTATTTTTTTTTTCAGACACTCCAGAACCAATATCCTTTCGCAGATAGATGTAGTCAAAGATCTGTCTGTAACCAATAAACCAGTGATCGACCGATATGACATTTTTGGCTGATACCGATGCGATATGGCTGTATGTGAGGCCGATACCGATATACGGCCGATATATATCGGTCGCAAATAGCCGCTCATGGTCATGTGTTACTGTGCGCGCGCCGTGTTTTGTTTTGACGGAGATTTGTAACGTGTGCTGTCATTCTCTCTGCGCGTATTATGTTCTGTGGTTGTGTTACTGTGTGGTTGTGCTTTGTGATGCAATCTCAATAATCGCAGCTCAATTTAGTAGTCAGTGTTTGTTCTTTCGTATTTGTTCGCCGGCATTTAGTTTAGTGTGTTTCGATTTCAATACTCATTCATGATTCATGATTGAGGGATTCATTGAAAATAAAATACTCGCAAATGTGTGATGATGATAAAACTAACCCTGAGCCTGGACCTGGTACTGGTAAACGCCCAAAAGGTATTTATTGGAATTTTTTAACTAAAAGTAGAGAAAACTCTACTGTTTCTATTTCGAAAGCAAAATGAAGTATTTGCGAAACCATTGTTTCTCTGGGAGGCGTGGGGAAGTCCGCTAATACGTCAAATATGAAATCTCACATGGAAAAATTTCATCCGGAAGATTTAAATAAAAAACAAGCTGAACTGTTGCATTTTACTGGACAACCTCAAGGTAAGTTGTGCTTTTGTTTAGATTATCTATTTATGATTTTTATTTCTAGCAATAATTGACAATAATCAACCAACAATTATCTAAGCATTACAAAAAAATGAATGTTTGGGACATAACACTCCGCAGGCTAGGGAATCACTATCTAATAGGAGAAATGATATGTTTAGACAATCAACCATTTAGCGTGGTTAATGATGTTGGGTTCAAAAGTATAACATTCCGTCGGATAAATATTTCCACGAAAAAATTAAACCTGATATTTATGAAAGAACCAAAAAACTACTTTAAAAGAAAAACTTAAAAAAATGGCGGGAAATATTTCTTTCACAACTGACCTCTGGACTTGCAGCTATAATAAATAACTCCTTTATTTCTTTGACGGGTCATTGGCTGCTAGACACCATTAACATTACAACAAGTAACGAAAGTGGCGAAAGATGTAGTTTTGTTCTGGCCTGCAAAAATTTACTTGGTTCACACAGGCGAGGCAATTGCAACAGCATTAACTGATCTACTAAAAGACTGGAAATTTAAAACTGAACAGGTACATCTAATAATAGCGGACAACGCAGGCAATATGGGTAAAGGGATAAATTATCAACCTTGCTTTGTACATATTCTCCATCTAGTTATAAGGGACGCAATTGGCAGTCAGAGGGCAATAATTGATTTATTTGCAAAAGATAAACGAATCGTGGGTCATTTTAACCACTCATCATTAACTTGTTACAATTTGGAACAAATTCAATTTCGATTAAACATGAGACCCCCGAAAGTCATCCAAACAAATGATACACGATGGAATTCGCAATATTATATGTTATCACGCCTACTGGAATTGAAAAAGGTTATAAATTTATATATTGTGGAACACCCGGGTCTAACTGATCTAACTTATCACGAATGGCAGCTGGTGGAAAGTCTTATATATTTGCTGAAACCGTTCGAAGAAATCACCAAACTGATATGTAGTCAAAACAATTGCATTTCCGAACTTATTCCTTTTGTTTCCACACTGAAGTTGTCTTACCAACAAGGAGAGCAATTTTTCAATAGTAGGAACAATGAAGGACCAGTTAAAAAGTGGTCTGAATAGTAGATTTAGCGACATGTATTCAACTAACAACTTAGTACTCGCGACATTCCTCGATTCCCGTTTTAAAGATAGATTTTTTGACGATGTCACAAGCGAGTTGGTTGTGGTAGAGTTAAAAACGAAATATACAGAAATGTCAGAAATGCAACCGAATTAAATTCTTGAAATTTGTGAATCAAATCAGGGAAATGAAGCGAATGCAGGAAGACAGGCTGGTGAACTTAACTTTGCACATCGATTCGGATTCAAATAGTGATGATGAAGTCAAGTAACTGGAGCTGCTATGGCATCTTGTTCTACCCAAAGTAATAAAGGGGCTGGGGAAACAACTCCAGCGGTAAATAAACATAAAGATGCTCATATTTTATTTTGGGAATCTTATGATAAACTAATCCTGAGTTCTGGCCCCGAAAAAAAGGCTAAGGTTGAGTCCCACTCTTTGGACGATATATTAACGTGTATAATAAAAAGAAATGAAGATCCCTTCAAATGGTGGGCTTCAAGAAGAAACTTGCTTCTTGGACTATTTAGGTTGATGTAAACATATTTGTCAGCTCCTGCGGGAAGTGTGGCTAGCAAACAACTGTTCTCAGAGTCCGGCATTGTCTATGAGTCCAGAAGAAACAGGCTAAATCCCGACAGGACTGAATCTTTAATGTTCTTACACCACAACTTGGAAAAACTTAAATTTCAATATTGATTTTTTAATTTTGTTGTGTTGTTTTTCTTTCCAAGTTTCAGTTTTGTTTTTAAAATTTGTATTATTTATATTTTAAGATTTTTTAAGGGTGTGTAATATAACTAATATGAATGTATCAATCATTCAACTACGCACCCAATATTTTGTTAATTTTTTAATATTCTACTTAACAATATATTTTGAACAAAATATAATAAAGACCTAAACCTAAAACACCGTTTTACAAACTTTCATATCGGTCGGTTATATCGGCCAAAAAAAGGCCGATACGCCGATATAGTCGAAAATGGCCGATACACCGATATACCGATATGGCATATCGGCATCAGTCGATCTCTGCAATAAACGTAGACTGACGGATGAAGCTTCATCAGAATATTGTTCTTCTGTATCACATCCAACCACTTCGTCTTCTTCTTCTTCTTCATCAGACTAGAGATTCAGATGACCTTGGTTGAGAAATTTCTCCGACTGAGTCAGCAAATGCTGAAGCCCCAGTAAAGAAGAATCTGTTTTTGATAATAATAATACCAATGTTAATAAGGTGACGATCCATGATACTACTTAGACTTTTGGAGAAACAGTTGCCATAAATGCTTCCAAAGATACTCAATATAAGCCCTAATTGCATGTCCATAATATCCAGAATATGACCGAGATGGATTTTTGACTAGCTTTTTTCCCATCTGAAGATATAGATAATTGTTCAAAGCACCAATGCAAGATTGAGAGAACGTCGAATTATAACTAAAGACGAGTTATACAAAGCTTTCGGAATAATGTATGCAATGACAGTAAATTCATTGCATACAAAAAGGGATTATTGGAATACAGATCATAGCCTGTTTCCAGCTCCTGCTTTTAATCAGAGATTTGGGATGAGACTTCATCGATTCAAAGAAATAATAAACTGCCTTTCCTTTGCAATGCCTATTAATGAACATAATAATGTAGAAAATGATGACAACTGGTACCAGGTGAGAGCTTTCTTTGATATGACAACTGCTAAATGGAACGATATTTTTACACCAGGATACAAAATAACAGTCGACGAATCTATGTTCGCGTGGTATGGCAAAGGTCTATATAAAGAGAAGAGGTCTATATAATGAGAATGAGATGGTATGCCAGGAGTTATGAAAATTAAAAGAAAGCCAAAATTCGTTGGTTGCTAATGCAGAACCATTGCTGATGTGCAGTCTGGCATAATGATAGGTTTAGAACAAATGAAGGAAGGCAGGATATGGAAAGCAAGGAATGGCAAAAAGATTTAGGTGCAGGAACTGCCACAACTCTTAGATTAACTCGCCCTTGGCATGGTTCTGGTCGAATTGTGATTGGTGATTCCTCGTTTGCGTTAGTTAAAACAGCGGAGGAACTTCAAAAGAGTGGTCTTTATTTTCTAGGAATTGCAAAAACGGCAACACGGCATTATCCAATACAAGAAGCAAGGCAACGTTATCCACCGGAAAGAGGTAAATGTGCAACCACTGTGATTACAGAACCGCTTGTTAATAATAAATCAAAGCGACGTCGCGTCTCCAACAAGAAAGTGATAAATCTACCGTAGCACCCACTGTAACTACAGAACCACAAGTCAAATTAACATGTATAGCTTGGCGTAACAAAAAAGTACACACATTCATAGGTACCTGTAGTACAACCCTGCAGGGCGAACCCGCGAAAAAAAGAACAGATGCAAGGGGGGAAAAGATTATCAATCAAGTGGAAATAATAAAACTTATTGAGGAGTACTTTGATGGTGCTCCAGCGATCGATATTCACAACCATATTCGTCAAAACGGTTTAGCCCTTGAGGCAGCATGAAACGCTCAGAAGTGGCAGCATCGGATGTTTGCTAGCATGTTTGGTATAATAGAAGCATACTGATTTTACTACATCTCTAGCATTGCAACTAATAAATAATCAATGGGCAGGCATTGTAGCAGAAAATCCACCAGTTCCACACCAACAAGAGAATATACCTCCCAGACAAGATTGGTTACCTGTGGTACACACACTTATCGCTCTAAGTAGTGAAGATGTTCGTCAAAGGGTGCAAAGAAAGTGTATTATTTGTAGTCGAATAAGACATCTACAACAAAAGTTCAGTTATAGGTGCAGTGTTTGTGGTGTACGCGCTGTCATGTGTTCCCCAACAACAGGAAGAAATTGTTTTACCTACCATATTCAGCATGGTATTCAAGCCTAGAAGACTAAAAATATATTTTTTATTGAACGTTTGTTTTCGTTTTCCCTTCCAGTTTTAGATTTAAAAATAAATTAATAATAATATTTTTTATTTTATGTTGCACTTTCAAAATAAAATACAAATTTATTTTTTTAATAAAAATATTTATATTTTTGCATTATACATTTATTTAAATCATTTACAATTTGCTCCAGAATTTATTTATTACTCAACTAAAAATATTTTTCCGTTTAAGGCGCTGTACTCCTGCCAGCAGGTCTTCGATTTACGAAGGTTAATGACAATATATACTTTATTCATATTTTGCGGCATGTACTGTTGGTAGTAGGTACGTTAAGTCCTGTATGCAGGATAACTTTATGAACTGTAAGCAGAATTTTTTTTTTACAAGTATTTTACTTTTTTTGTTTAATGTCACACAGAAAAAAGTGGTCTAGTCTGCGAACCAAACCAGTGTATTCTTATGTATTTGGATCCGCTGAAACCGAATCCGAAGTCAGTATTGTCAGATTGGCTGGTTTCAAATAAAAATATAGTACTAAATTTAATATAAAAAAATCGTTAATATATTTTCTTGAAAAATCGACACCTTCTTTCGTCCTAGAGACGGACGTCTGTGACCAAAATCAAATTTAGTTACATCGGAATAATCACTTTGCAGGTGTTTATCTTGCAATAAATTTTCAAAACGTTTAAATTTCAATTTACGAAGATATGAGGGTGGCTCCATGAAAAGTGAAACACGGTGTATGTTAAGGAGTCCATAACTTACGTGAAATGAACTAACAAGTTCATAAATCTCTAATGTATATTGTTTGCCTAAACATTTTGAAGTAGAATCACAGTAATATCGGTCTGGTTTTAAATTTTTTAGAGAAAATTAATGATTTAAAATGCTTTCGATTTTGTACAGTTAAATAAATGTGTGTATGAAAACATTTATTTATGGTACAAGTGTTAAAATAGTATTTTATATAACAAGTGGCTAAAATGGTGTTTTCTTTTTAGAAGTGGGACGTTTATAGTACGAGCCGAAGGCGAGTGCTATAAACCACATGAGTAAAAAAAACACATTTTACTCGAATTATACACAAAATTTTTTGTATCGCCATTCGAAATTAGAAATTATGGCAAATTGAGAAAGTTACCTTGTCGTATTAACTAAATTCTATTGCTGTTTCCATAGAAACCAATAAGTTTTATTTCACACTGTGAAACAAAGTTTCTTTATTTCACACTTTTTTCTTTATTTTTCACTTGTCAATAATGACATTGTTTTGATTCATTGAAATTCAAATAATAGTTATTTATGTACCAGGTCAGTAAAGTGAGTCTTTACCGAACGAGTCTGAGATTATGAGTCGAGCGAGCGAGGCGAGTAACAGGTGAGTTCGATAAAGACACTTTACTGACGTGGTGCATACAAAATTTTATCGCCAACCGTAAAAATTTATAATTTAAAAAAATTGAGATATAACTTATCACATTTTATTATGAAAAAGTAAACAGAAAATACAGAACAAATCTACTTATTTTTTGTTATATTAAACGTGAACGTACACGCTGACGTATTGTAAAAATTAATTTCTGAAGTCGGAGGAGTGTCAATTGAACATGTTTGAGGATTATTATCTATGTTAACAATGTGTAAATCTTCTTTAGTAGAATTATCATTGGTAACAACTATGTTGTCAGTTTGACCGTCGCCTAAAATCGTCTTTGCGATTTTGAGAAAACTTTTATTGAGAAGCGTGACAGTGACAAACGATTTCTGTTTAATGTCATGGCTATGTTAATAAATATTTGCGGCAGGTAAAATACTTTATTTTACAGTAATATGAAGTGTTTGTTTACTTCCGAAAATCGCTATGGTAATGTATGGTTGGCGATAAATGTCATTTAGGATATGGCGTTACAAGAATGACATTTTATTTTGCGAGTAGGGTTATTCGCATAACGTGGACATCTACCAGTACTCTAGCAGAGGTAAACTGTGACATGCCCCTCAAGAGAATTTATACATGATTGCTTGCTTCACTCCCGCTTGCTCTTATTGCCATACCAAAACAAACACTTTCCGATACTGTATAATAACACAGGCACACAAAATTTTAAAAAAGTCGAAACCCAGAGGGTAAATTCCACTACCTCCATGTACTTTGGGACGCTGAAACCGAATATGATAATAATAAATTAATAGTTTAAAAAACTAAAAAAACATTCTTTTATAAATACTGCACTAAAAAGCAAAAAATAATCAACGAACCTGTTCTCTCTGTAAGGGCCTTAGTTTAAGCTGCGTTTGTAATTAAGTATAATATTTGAGTATAAAAGCGTGGGGCGCTTTTCATTTAATCTAATGATGTCTTCAGCGTTTTAATTATCGAACCTGTTCGAAATAGCGTTTGGACTGGCGGTAACTGCATTAGGTCGCCAAAGACTATAACGTTTATACAGCCAAATAGGTCGTTGGAGTTCTTCAACTGACGTAAACGAACGTCTATTATGCACAACATCTCGTAAGGTACCATGGAAATCTCGTCTCCGAACAGAAACTCTACATGTTGCCATTCTTGACGCATAATTCTCAAATAATTGCCGGAGAGAAGAGGCATGTTTACTATAATACCGTCTTTTTGCACTGGTAATTTGAGCAAGCTATGCAGTGTCAAACCGCCTACCAATCGTGCTGCAACTCCAGTTAGAGCGCCAATTTTTGTAACTCGCTTTCCATAGCATCTGTTAATTTGATTTTTTAGCAAGTTAAATAGGATGATCTTACCCGTTTCAGCACCACCAGTTACAAAAAGCTTTAGCCTGTGTTGATGTCCTTGTTGTTGAGCTTGTATGTTTGACATAATAGAGTTGAATAGTTGTTTTTGGTCCATATTCATAGCCCGACGTGCTGACTCGAATTGATCATTGGTCATAGCTTGTTCGGGCAAATCTTCATAGTTCTCGATATTCGCTATCTCTGATGGTTCTTCGAGGATCTGGAATGCATGCACTTGATTGAATGCAATTTCTAGCTGCCGGTCGCGCTCTCTATGTTGTTCCATGTGACCACTAATTACCCTCAATTGCTCTTCCCGAGCTAAGAAAGCGTTTCTAGCGTTATCAAATCCTTCTAATAATTCTGTCTCTGAGCTATAAGGCATATACTGAAGTAATAGGCTGTAATAAAAATTTTCAGGATCTGTCGAAGCTATGATTTCATAGCTTCGAACAGCTGTAGGTACATTTTTCACTATCATTTTGCTGTTATCAACCAATGTGATAATTGTCGACGGGTTTTCGTTGGTATATCATCATTGTCTTAATCAATGATCTCTTCCGACTCATCTCGGTTCTTTTGATAGTATGTATCAAAGAGCATTGCGAATTCAGTTAGGCTCATATTTGCAAAGTTATAATTTGAGTGTTGCAAGGTACGTTTTTCATATCTTTCGAAGAAATTACTGGAGTATGCCTTACCCCCGCTTGTCAAAACGTAACACTCTATAACGCTGCTCTGGTTTTCGTGTATTTAGGAATATACAACTACGAGAACTGTCACGGAGCGGTAGGTGACATAATCGAAAGGCACATTCAGGGGCTGATACTTGCCTTTCTAGAAGAATCTTCATGCAAATTCTGAACAAGCGCCGAGAAATATTAGATTCCTCGCGTTGTATTTGTTGTATAGCCTGCGCTATTCCCGCATCTAAATTTGTCAATTCTCCTTTGGACATATACTTAGCAATGTAAAACGCTATTGCCTCATTGGACCCGCAAGGCTGAATGTCCATATTTCCCGTCCAGAGTTTTAGTTGTTTACCCACGCATCTTCCATTCGACGCCTAAGTTAACATATTCTTCCTCCGCTACGAATGAATTCATCGGACGAATGCGCGACTATTCGGGTTTCACTACATTCCTGACGTGGAAAATTAAATCGGCACCTTACTGCTGTATTGTTTTTCGTACATGTGAGAGTATGTCTGTGAATATGGCATTTTTTTTACTAGATGATGGAGTTCTGGATCCTCATCCTGGGACGGTAATTTACAGGAAATTATGCAGTCAATTTGTTGGATGCCTTCGGCAGTATCAAATTCTGAATGATTTTCGATCCACACATCCATGTGAAGATGAAGACTGCCGCGGTTTTGGAACTCAATACGTCACCAGTGGTCTTTCACTTTGCCGCCCAAAATATCATTGTTATTTTTTATATATTTCAACAACGCTCTAACCCTGACCATGAAGTGACGACTTAATATTACTGGACACTTTTCGATGAGGTATTGGGTTTCATATATATTCAATGAACTGGGATCCACATCAGACCGATCGTCAAGTAGCAGAGCCTTACGTTGGTCCAACCAATAGATCATTGAAAGTTAAAAAATATGTCGGCGGTCCGAGGGTCCTAATTTGCCTTAAGAGGTCATTCAAAGTAGCTCTCCAGTAAGCAGCGGATCCCCGGAGATTTTTAACGTATAAGTGTACGTCTTCAATTTATCCCTCTTCATTCTGATTTTTTTTACCACACGCTGAGATAGTACTTTTAACTCGATAGTATTCGAACATCGATAAAGCGTAAAATAAATAGTCATTACGCTGAAATCTTGTATCGATGCCTAACACTCTGAACTGAAAATAGTCTAGCGGTGTAATTCGAACTGGTCGGGATTCTTTAAGTCCATTAATGCCGTACGGAAATAGGTAGAACTAAGCAAATTCTTCTGCTCTGACTTCATGTGCATCGTTGACAACATTATTTCTTGTTTTGCTTACAATTTCGTTCAGATTATTGGACAATTCTGGTTCATCGTCAACATCGGGCTGCACGACATCGATGGGTGCCATTAGAGACGTCTGCAAAGGCATATTTTGGGATGTTGATAACGAAAGCACTGGAAGCGTGCGATTGTCAAGAGATTGTTGAGGTTTTAAAATTCTATGGTGGACAATTTTGACCGCACTCATCTATATTGTCACATTCAATTATACATGCTTTGCCACCGTCCTTGGCTTTTGAGCCTTTTGATCCACAAGAATGGGAGTCAGTAAAGTAATATTTTCCATCGCAGAGCATAACTTCGAGTGATTTCCCCTCTGTTATTAACACACCCGCCTTGTGACTGCCAAACAACTCTTCTAGGGCTTGTTTAAGTGTCATTCCAATATTCGATTGATTGTCTCATCATTTAAGCTTTCAAATAGTGCCGATTCTAAATCGTAGTCTAGGCGAAATGACTTACCAAACATAACGCAGTTGTTTTTGATTATATCAAAGTTGCGTACGAACAAGTAACCATTACCTTGGATTGGATATGCGGCAGAATCTCTTGCGACCGAATCACACTGTAGATAATGTCGCCTTCTATCATATTCGTATTCAGCGTGTTAGTTGTCCAATTCGATGGGGAAAGGATATTTGCTCGTACGATATTCGCTAGCACCATTGCACAATATTGTACACCTGAAAAACCAGATGTAAATATCGCAATATTAGCTTGATTCCACGAAGCGCGTACGATTCTTGCTAATGTATTTATCGACGTATATGCACAGGTCTCCTCCTGTTGCATCTCTTCAATGGTTTCAAGATCATTTGGTAGAGGCTCGTCATTTGGTTGAGGATCTTCATTTAATCTAATGATGTCTTTAGTGTTGAACTAAACATTATTATTAATCGTAATATCTTTATCAGTAAAGGTAATTAGCCATAGGTAATTAACCATAGTAATGCATTGTTGACTCTTTCCCTAGGTATCGAAAACTCTCGAGTAACATTCAAATTATCTAAATGCTCAGTGATAACGATGATTCCAGCATTGTCAGTTGATCTTGGGAGCATGTTTGGGAGTTTTTCAGTTAACTCAAATATATCTTGCGCAAAAACCACTGCTTGACCACGAAATTCATATTGCCCAAATGTCTCACATAATTTAAAGACTTTGACGAAGGGAATGATTCTCGACAGTACTCTGCTCAGCTTGGGACAAAACTGCAATGACGTCTGGCACTGCACCTGGATCGAGATTGTTCCAGAACGCGTTTGATGGTGGCAAGCCTTTTTTTTTACTCACATGTGTCTTGCATCGACTGCATAAAACTAACGTTTTCTTTTGGTGCAGCTGGTCAGGCAAATACGGCACATTTTCGATTACAAGTATCCATCTTGTGACCTGATGCTGATACCATCGTTTTGTGCAAATTTCACACACTTTATCACAAAACGTATAATTTTTTTTCTTTCAAAAACACTAACTCCAGCTCTTTGCAGTAATCTGGTTGCGGCATTATGCTCATGCAAGCGCTGCAATCGGACTGTGTGCTCTTCTTCCGTTTCCGAAGCTCTTGTTCCAGACTCGTAACGTCGCAAACCTTCTAACCGTTTTGTCCGCTGCTCTGACGCCTCCGAAACTCTTGTTTGAGACTGGTAACGTCGCAAACCTTCTAACCGTTTTGTCCGCTGCTCTGGCGTCTCCGAAACTCTTGTTTGAGACTGGTAACGTCCCAAACCTTCTAACCGTTTTGTCCGTTGCTCTGGCGTCTCCGAAAATCTTGTTTGAGACTCGTGACGTCGCAAACCTCCTAACCGTTTTGTCTGCTCCTCTGGCGTCTTTTTGGCTCTATGTTGCTTCATGTACATTTTTAAGACATGTTTTTGTTTCTCTCTGGCTCTATATTGCTTCATGTATATTTTGAATATATGTTTTTATTGATTTTTTCATTTTCACTTAGTTTCGCGGTTTTTTGTTCGCGCTTTTCCTTTTCTTCTTCTAATCTTCGTTTTCTTTGTGTTGCTGTTTCTCTTTTTATTGTTTTTCCCATTTTGTTCTCACGAGTAAGGGACAAATGTTAAGAACAGATTATTGCTTCGAAAGACCTTGTTTATTAAATTAGTAGCATACAAATTATTTCAACTGAAAAATACTTCAAAACTCTTAAATTAAACTAAAAACTGTCAAAGTCAAAAACATTTCAATTACCTACAAAGTTTTATAGTGCTCATAACATTACTACTAAAGTACTATATTCTAAACATGAGCCTTCTTGGTCTTTTAGTTGACTTTTCAGTTGACTTCCCATTCTTGGCTAAATATGAGTTCTTTTTTTTATAAGCCCTTTCTTTTGATACCCTTATCAAGGGAGTTGTAAAGAAATAATGATAATCTACCACCATGTTGACGCCGCCATTTTGAAATTTTCAATTTTGAACACATATTTGTTTTCTACTTATCACGCCCTTTCTTTTGATACCCATATCAAGGAAGTTGTAAAGAAAATGATAAGCCGCCATCTTGGGGCGGCGGCTATTTTGAACATATTATAATATTGAATATATTGTATTGTATTGTCATCAGAGCTACATACAACTGCCAAATTTCATGATGATACAACAATTAGAAGTGGGTGAAATTCAGTTCCTTAGATTTTTTACTTACATAGATCCATACCGCCATGTGGACGCCGCCATTTTGAATTTTTAAATGTTGATCACATATTTGTTTTCTATTTATCACGCCCTTTCTTTTGATACCCGTATCAAGGAGGTTGTAAAGAAAATGATAAGCCGCCATCTTGGGGCGGCGGCCATTTTGAAAATATTATAATATTGAATATATTATATTGTATTGTCATCAGAGCTACATATAATTGCCAAATTTCATGATGATACAACAATTAGAAGTGGGTGAAATTCAGTTCCTTAGATTTTTTACTTACATAGATCCATACCGCCATGTGAACGCCGCCATTTTGAATTTTTAAATGTTGATCACATATTTGTTTTCTACTTATCACGCCCTTTCTTTTAATACCCATATCAAGGAGGTTGTAAAGAAATTGATAAGCCGCCATCTTGGGGCGGCGGCCATTTTGAACATATTATTATATTGAGTATACTGTATTGTATTGTCATCAGAGCTACATATAATTGCCAAATTTCATGTTGATACAACAATTAGAAGTGGGTGAAATTCAGTTCCTTAGACTTTTTTACTTACATAGATCCATACCGCCATGTTGACGCCGCCATTTTGAATTTTTAAATTTTGATCACATATTTGTTTTCTACTTATCACGCCCTTTCTTTTGATACCCATATCGAGGGGGTTGTAAAGAAAATGATAAGCCGCCATCTTGGGGCGGCGGCCATTTTGAACATATAATACTGAGTACACCGTATTGTACTGTCATCAGAGCTACATACAACTGCCAAAGAGTGTAGCAGAATAAGCATGGTAAAATGGCCCTAGAAGCGTTTGGGCATAATTCGGTGTCAGTAGATCGACAATAGGGAAAAGAAATGTTTTAGTTTAGCCCCCCGTCGCCAAGGGTAACCTGTACCCTAATAAACATGACATTTCGTTTTCATTTTTTTATCTCTGCGTTAATTATTATGAAAAAAATAGACGATGTACATGTAATTTGAATGCATCTTAGGGAAAAAAATCAGCTGATTTTGCTGCCTCCTTCGAATAAAAAAAATATTTAGAAATTACAATATTTATTTTTTCATGAAAATAATGCATACACAAAACTTTTATCAAAAATACATTGTTATGAGTAGTTTATTGTCGATTTTTTTCAAATTTTTTGAAGCGGTGCCCCATAATTAAAAAAATAAAAACTGTTACGACGCATTGTTTAGTGGTGCTTAACCATTGAAACTCTAATTACACAGCCCCACAAAAAAAGTGGTCTGTCTGATGGATTATACCAGCGTATCCTCATATATTTGGATCCGCTGAAACCAAATCCAAGTCAGAATTGTCAGATTGGCTCGGTTTTCACCCCCAGACGGACAAACCACTTTTTTTAGGGGTGTTTTTGGGGGTTAGAGGTGAAAAAGGAGCCAATCCTACAATTCTGACTTCGGATTCGGTTTCAGCTGGTCAAAATACATAAGGTTCACTGGTATGACCCACCAGACAGACCATTTTTGGGAGGGGGGATGTTTTTCTGGGGTTACGGATGAAAAACGAACCAATCTGACAATTCTGATTTCGGATTCGGATTCAGCGTGTCAAAATACATAAAGATACACTGGAATGGTCTGCCGGACAGACCACTCTTTTTTATTTTGGAGGTGTTTTTTGGGGTCAAGGGTGAAAAACGAGCCAACCTGTCAATTCTAACTTCGAATTCGGATTCACCGAGTCAGAATATATAAGAATACGCTGGCATAGTCTCCTGGACAGACCACTTTTTTATTTTGTGGGTGTTCTTTGGGGGTTAGGGGTGAAAAACGAGCCAATCTGACAATTCTGATTTCGGATTCGGTTTCAGCAGGTCCAAATACATATGGATACGCTGGTCTGGTCTGCCGGACAGACCATTTTTTTTGGGGGGAGGGGGTGTTTTTGGGGGTTGGGGGTGAAAAACGAGCCAATCTGACAATTCTGACTTCGGATTTGTTTTCAGCGGATCCAAATACATAAGGATACGCTGGTCTAGTCCGCCAGACAGACCACTTTTTTTTCTGTGGGGCTGTGTAATTAAAGTTTTAATGGTTAAGCACCACTAAACAATGCGTCGTAAGAGTTTTTATTTTTTTTAATTATGGCGCACCGCTTCAAAAAATTTGAAAAAATCTGCAATAAACTACTCATAACAATGTATTTTCGATAAAAGTTTTGTGTATTCGAATCATTATTTTCATGTCGATCTACCGACACCGAATTAGGGCCAAACGTTTCTGGGGCCATTTTACAATGCTTATTCTGCTACACCCTTTCATGACGATACAACAATTAGAAGTAGGTGAAATTCAGTTCCTTAGATTTTTTTACTTACATAGATATATACATAGTTACAAGTGGACCTAATAAATAGTAACTATGTATATACAGTGTGTTTCACTTCTCGTGAAGACACCCCTGTATCTTTTTTATTTGTTGCCGAATTAATTTCAAATTTTTATCAGCCATGCAAGTCCATAAGGTGACTTTATTCAACATATAAATGCCGTCTAAATCTAAAACGCCGGCCTACTGCGATAAAAAGAAAATGTCAATTTTCGAGAAATCATAGTAGGCTTAGAGATAGACAAAAATTTTGTTAACAAAAGTTGTTCGGAATCACTTGATATGTTCCCCTGTAAAATTTTGTGAAAATCGGAATATTTTCAAAAAAATTTTTTTGTTTTGCTTCTCGTGAAGACACCCCTGTATCTTTTTTATTTGTGGCCGAATTAATTTCAAATTTTTATCAGCCATACAAGTCCATAAGGTGACTTTATTCAACACATAAATGCCGTCTAAATCTAAAACGCCGGCCTACTGTGATAAAAAGAAAATGTTAATTTTCGAGAAATCATAGTAGGCTTAGAGATAGACAAAAATTTTGTTAACAAAAGTAGTTCGGAATCACTTGATATGTCCCCCTGTAAAATTTTGTGAAAATCGGAATATTTTCAAAAAAAAAATTTTGTTTCACTTCTCGTGAAGACACCCCTGTATCTTTTTTATTTGCGGCCGAATTAATTTCAAATTTTTATCAGCCAAACAAATCCATAAGGTGACTTTATTCAATTCATAAATGCCGTCTAAATCTAAAACCCCTGCCTACTGCGATAAAAATAAAATGTTAATTTTCGAGAAATCATAGTAGGCTTAGAGATAGACAAAAATTTTGTTAATAAAAGTTGTTCAGGATCACTTCATATGCCCCTCTGTAAAATTTTATGAAAATCGGAATATTTTCAAAAAAAGAGAACACATAAAGAGAACTTTTTCCAACAAATGAAAGTTGTGAACAAAAATCAGCATTCAATAAAACACTAAAAGGGCTTTTTATTTTTACATATCAAGTTGAATGTAATATCTTTTCTTTTTTTCTTTTTGTTATCTCTCTTCTGGAGGAGTAACTCTCCATCATATCCTTCCTCCTTATCGGCTCAGAAATTTAGGAACATGGACGGTTTTATTGCGTTGAATGTAAAGAGTGCAGTGAAATTAACTGTCAATATGTATTGTTTTATTTATTTCGTCATTGCTTTCATGACAGAAGTGATTGTTGTTATTTTCTGTGGAGTTTGTTAGTTTTTCTTGTTTTAATAATTTTATTCATACTAAAGTTTCCTTATTTCATATCTTTTCTCATAATGGTTAGAATACTTTTAACTACTGATGAAAAAATTGAAATAATAAAGATAGTCGGTGAAAATGTACGGTCTTCAAGAGAAGCAGCAGAAGAATTTAATTTAAGACATCCTCTAAGACAACCAATACACCATGGTACCGTAGCAAGAATATGTCACTTGTTCAATACAACTGGCAATGTGCTTAAACCGAGAGTACATCTTAATCGAAATCACGGAGATGATAATGTTATATTAGCGGCGTTTAACGCCAATCCCACTACCAGTCTTCGAAATATGGCTCGTGACCTTAATTTGTCGGCATCAAAAATTTGGAGATGTTTAAAACGCCATAAGCTACAACCGTTTAAACCAAAATTTTTACATACCTTGGAGGAAGGTGATGAAGAGAGAAGATTAGAATATTGTTTATGGATCCAAGGTAATTATTTAAACAATAGAGACTTCTTGAAGAAAGTAATTTTCACGGACGAGGCAACTTTCTCCACCAACGGGGTAGTGTCATCACAAAACTCTAGGTTCTGGGCAGTACAAAATCCTGATTGGATAATAAATTGTAAAAGGCAATATTCCCAGAAAGTAAATGTGTGGTGCGGAATTTTTAACGAAACAATAATAAGGCCGTTTTTCTTTTTTCAAAATATAAATGCGTTAAATTTGCTAGAATTTTTAAATAATGATCTTTGGAATGCAATTGTTGATTTTCCTTTGGAACAATTGTATTTTCAACTCGACGGAGCATCTATCCACAATTCCGTAGTAGTGAGAGCATGGATGAATGAACATTTTCCCCAAAGATGGATGGGACGAAATAGCCCTTTAATACATTGGCCACCCAGATCACCTGATCTCACTCCAATGGATTTTTATTTTTGGGGTCACATTAAAAACAAAGTTTATATGACCAGACCTCAAAATATAGAGCAGCTTTGTGAGAGGATAAGGCAAGCATGTTTAGAAGTTACAGCTCAAGAACTGCGAAGAGTTGTAAAAAATAACAGAAAACGGATTGAGAAGTGTATTACACTTGAGGGTGGGTTAGTGGAAAGGGGCGCAATATAATAAATAAGTAAAAAAAAACCATTAACTTTTTGAACTATTCTAACACTGCGGCTTTTGCTTTATCTGTATTTTTTTTCCGACAATATTATCATTCATTATTAGTAGTCTTCTCTGTAAAAACAACGGCCCTTTTCAGGGCCACCAATTTAATTCAAAAAGAATTCGTTATATGACAGCATCCTACCAACCTACATATTGTTGACAGATGTTAAAACTCATTAAAGTAATTAGATTTTAATTTTAATTATTCTAAGGCCGGCATTTTAGATTTAGACGACATGGGGCGTATGAAGTGATCCTGAACAACTTTCATTAACAAAATTTTTGTCTATCTCTAAGCCTACTATGATTTCTCGAAAATTAACATTTTCTTTTTATCGCAGTAGGCAGGCGTTTTAGATTTAGACGGCATTTATGTGTTGAATAAAGTCACCTTATGGAGTTGTATGGCTGACAAAAATTTGAAATTAATCCGGCCACAAATAAAAAAGATACAGGGGTGTCTTCACGAGAAGTGAAACAAAAATATTTTTTTTGAAAATATTCCGATTTTCACAAAATTTTACAGGGGGGCATATCAAGTGATTCCGAACAACTTTTGTTAACAAAATTTTTGTCTATCTCTAAGCCTACTATGATTTCTCGAAAATTGACATTTTCTTTTTATCGCAGTAGGCCGGCGTTTTAGATTTAAACGGCATTTATGTATTGAATAAAGTCACTTTATGGACTTGTATGGCTGATAAAAATTTGAAATTAATTCGGCAACAAATAAAAAAGATACAGGGGTGTCTTCACGAGAAGTGAAACAAAAATTTTTTTTTTGAACATATTCCAATTTTCACAAAATTTTACAGGGGGGCATATTAAGTGATTCCGAACAACTTTTGTTAACAAAATTTTTGTCTATCTCTAAGCCTACTATGATTTCTCGAAAATTGACATTTTCTTTTTATCGCAGTAGGCCGGCGTTTTAGATTTAAACGGCATTTATGTATTGAATAAAGTCACTTTATGGACTTGTATGGCTGATAAAAATTTGAAATTAATTCGGCCACAAATAAAAAAGATACAGGGGTGTCTTCACGAGAAGTGAAACAAAAAATTATTTTTTGAAAATATTCCGATTTTCACAAAATTTTACAGGGGGGCATATCAAGTGATTCTGAACAACTTTTGTTAACAAAATTTTTGTTTATCTCTAAGCCTACTATGATTTCTCGAAAATTGACATTTTCTTTTTATCGCAGTAGGCCGGCGTTTTAGATTTAGACGGCATTTATGTGTTGAATAAAGTCACCTTATGGACTTGTATGGCTGATAAAAATTTGAAATTAATTCGGCAACAAATAAAAAAGACGAGAAGTGAAACACACTGTATCTATGTAAGTAATAAAAAGGTTTTAATATTCCAATTTTGTTAAGCAGCCAGAAATAGCTACACAGGAATTATTACTCCGTCCTAGGATGGGAATGACTTCTGTTCTAGAACTGGAATATATTATTATTATGTATTTAAAAGCATTTAAACTACTTAAATATTAGACATATTGAATTGTATTTAGATATATATAAATATGAGTATAGTTAAAAGCATTTATTATTAATTTGTCACCCTCCTCTTGGTATTTTTCGTCTTAAAGGAGTTAATATTAAATGAAATGGTACAAAATTTGTTAGTGATTTTGATTACAGAATTCTAATAAATTAGTATATTGTTACTTTAAAATTACATTCCTACTTGCACTGTAAGCTAATTTTAATGCATTATTTTTCAACTCAACATCTGCCTACTTTTGAACATGAGAATCTGTCTATAACATCTTCGAATAAAAAAAAAAATTGAAAGTATCAGTATTATAAGTAAACTTAGTATTGGTATGTTTACACAGGGATATTTGGAACCGATTTTGTAACACCGGCATCATCACACCAATAAATTATAATTTAATGGCATTAGTTTTCACAAGGGCTAGAAATTTTGTAGAGTTAGTAAAGTGTTAAAAAGTACATAAACTTATTATCTGTAACTCTAAACATACGGTATGCCACTCTACGTTGTTCTGAGAGCTCATGAAAATAGATATGCGTGACAGTAACGTAGCACTGTCATCATTGGTCGGATGTGAAATACATTTCCCAAGCAAACAATGAGGAAACAATGTTTGGGTTTAGTCCGATAAAATAGAAAAATAGTAAGTACAACGCTGAGGAATAGTAAAGTTGACGGACTCCTGAGGTTGCTGAACGAGGCACCAGCCAATTTAAGCAATTTCCATCATCTTTCGGGAATGTATTACTTTTCCTCTTTGTTACGCAGTATACACCACTTTAATAATAATTAGAATTGACAGTTTAAAAAGTTAAATTTTTGTTTTGTTCCAGCACAGTCATCCTTACCAGCTAAAGAAAATTCTACAGATGTTTCTTCAATTACTATATGTAAGTAGTTATTATATTTTTTATGTAACTTTGTCGCAAGTTAAGCGAACACAGTTAAATTATAAAAAGGGAGATACATTGTTCAATATTGATTAGTGCAAATACTATCTGTCTATATAATTATCCACTGAGATTTATTCACAAAAACCAATTACATTCCAGATTTGTAAACTCTTTAAATTATTTACTTTGCGTTCATTATTTTTCATAAAGTAAAACATTTAATGACAGATACTTATTTTTTTAAATGTGGATTTCGGGGTAGTTTACTTAAGAAATAAGCTGTCAACACTATTATAATGGGGCATATTCAGCTGACACAAATATTAAGTACCAACCACTTCATTGTTTATCTCGAATTGAGAGCCAGTTTATATTAGTACAATCATTGAGTTAGCTGAGTACTATTTTGATTACAAAATACTTAATTTTTAGTTATTAACATTGACTTGATACACAACTGGAATATAAATAATTTTGAATCATTTGGTGTATAAATCTAATAGTGTAATATTACTTTTAGCAACCAAGTTTCAAGAACTTATTCAACAAATAATAAAAATAAAAGCTTTTTTAATTGAACAAGAAAAGCTTTCAAAGGAGCATACTCAAATTTTAAACAGATTACAGCAGCAATGTTTCTGTAATAATTTTGCTTCTAATGTCAACGATCAAGATCTTGCTGATAATTTACTTTCACATTTCCCACTGAAGAGTGACGAAGATTTGAAACATATGGAAGAAAAATTAATTAATCAAGAAACTGCTATCAATTATTATAAAATTGTCATAGTTGTATAAGATAAGTGTTATTAAATTTTATTTCTTAACTTGATATTAAAAATAAGATGTTTCTTATATCAAAATTAAAAAAAAAACATTTTCTAGGCTAAAAATCTTGCCAGACATGGGGGGGACTAACTAAAACATAAGACGAATTTTTCGAAAATATTTACCAATGAGTTGGCATCTATGTTCGTTCAAACGAAGAAAGGGAAAATATCCCTTCCTGAACCTACGACTAAATAAAGTGATAATAGGTAAGTGTAATCGAGTTGACAAAAAAATTCTCTAAGCTTTATTCGACCTAAATAAAGATTTCTAGGCTGTTGCACTTTTTTCATAAAGTTAAATAGTTTTAAAGCAAAAAATTCTTGAATACCCTAAAATGATGGAAATTGTCAAATTTTGACGGGTTGTATCTCAAAAACTGTTCATATTTGGAGATTATGCTTATTGAGACTTAATGATGTCATAAACTATGACTTACTTCAATTTCAGCCAGTTTGATGGAAGCCTTTTTTTCATGTAATGTACGCGAGATCCTTTAAAATGAAAGTAATCTAAATTTGAGCACCAATTTATGAAACCATCTTTTTCATTCATGTCAAATTGCCTTTTAACTTTTATGTCTTTCTGGCGAGAAATCCTGCATATGTATGTATAGTAACTTATATTAATTCTCTTGCTTAGGGTCTATTTTAAATTAACTATGGCAATTTTTATAAACCTTTATTGAAGCCTATACACCTTCTACGTTTTTTTAGATGCAGTGCAATTATAAGATAAACAGATAAATGCCAAATCTATAGAACTTGCTATATCCGTTTACCTGAACGGATGAAGCGAGAGAAAGGGGTAAATGGCTTACAGGAAGAGTGAGCCCATGATGTTGAGGGAAAATCGGTAATGATGAAAATGTAAAATGAGTTTTTTTTAATCAATATTTTTATCATATTGCTGTCTTCCATTATTAAAGCATTTCAATCATTAACAGTAATTTCAAGAATCCTAAAAGTATATTCTCTTACAGGTTCCAGGAGTATATCAAGTATATTCCACTAATATTATATATATTCTGTGAAGTATTATGGGAATATATCCTCGGCTCCAAAAAAGTGTGTACTTTCGATATTCTAGGTATATTCTAAGAATGTATTGGGTTTTTAAATATTATTCCAGGAATATTCAAATATTATGGAAACATATTCCTCTCATGCTGGGAATGTGCATGTGCTATCTGGGATATCGCCATCTGATGGAGGGGTATGAGAGGCTAGCTAGTTAGCAAGTTAACGCACCAGCTGTAATGAATTGGTAAACAAAGGACGTACATATGTAGAGTTGCATTAATATATCTGTTCAACAGGTGTCGCTTGCAAACTATTAATTTGTTAAGTCAGAAAACTCATAACAGTGACGAATAATGATAAATCGTGTACATTTGATAACCTATTGAAAGCACTCAATGAAGTATATAAATATATAACGTTATGATGACAATACCAAGAAATAAAAGAAACGCAAGACATTTGTCATACAAGGGAAGATAATATCTAACAATGACCTGACGTTATAAGTAAATTTCACTTACAAAAATCTACTTATTAGCCATACAGTGCGTGTTAAATATAAACATAAATATTAAATGTAAATTTGCCAATGAAAATGTTATAACTTTAAAGGGTAGACAGTCACAAATCATTTACGAATATTTCATTTATATCAAAGTCAGTTATATCATGGGTATATTATTTCTAGATTTTTCAATATTAGACGAAGAAGATGATGAGGAAAGTAAGGAAAACTCGGATATTAATAAACATACAAATATGAAAGTATAAAGAATAAGTCAAGCAGGAACAAGTAAAGATGATGAAAAAGATAATCACGAAATTACTAAGTATAAGTCTAAGAAAAAAAATAAGGAAATTCAAGAAAATATGTGTGAGTAATACTATGTTAAATTTCAGTAAATATCCTTGTATCCTTGAAGATACATATTGTACAAACTCAACCGTTTGACACTTAAATACTTGTGAGATTGTGAAAACTATGAAGGCCACATATATTTTTTAAACTTAAAACAACATTTCATAGTTGAAATTTCAAAGTTTTTCTTGAAATTTAAACATTTAGAAAAGTTGAAATTTCAGTGAAAAAAAATGAATTTTCAACGTTGATGGTTTTAGTCGAGTCTACGTTGACAGTACTCATATAGCACACAATATCCACAGGACGTCCAGTTTAGGTCCAAACGTCCCCGGACCTAAAATGGACGTTAAATGAACATCCAGCAATGAACTCCTCGGGGACGTCTTTAAACATCTATCCACAGGATTGTCCATTTTTGGTCGGTCGCAAGCACGTACGTATATAATTAGGTATGTAGATGTGATTTGAATAATAAAAATGACCAAACCAAACTGCTGCAGCTGCATTAGCAGCATTGTGTTTCGTATTGCGTATATGTACATTAAATTACTAGCCAGGTATTTTTTTTTTGATTTTACTTTCATTTAGTTTTAAAGTATTTTCATATAAAATAAATATACAATAAATAAACAATAAACTTCAATTCTTGAATCAAGTGCGTTGCTAGAGCCAATTGTTGTCCAATATCAACGCAGCAAAATATAGTTCTTTGGTTGAATACATAAAAAGACACTGGAACCGGTAAAAATCTTGAACTCACCATATACTTAATAGAAGATCCATGGAGATGTGGAACGCACATACAGAAAACGGCAAACGCGGGCTGAGACTGTCATTTGTCATTTCTGATGTGAGTATTGTGGCGTGATTAATATTGTTCCTGTGAGGTAAGTTTTTAGCATTAATTTATAACTATGTCTTCAAACAAACGATCTAAGATAAGCAAATATTACAAAAAAGCAAAACAGAATCTTGATTTGTTTACTAATTCAGTAGACTCTAGCAGAAGCGTGGTTTTAAAGACATCTGTTTCAAACAGCAATGAGAGTGATATTTCAGATATTTCTTTTCAAACTTAATTTATTTTGATTCTGGTTGCAGCAGCTCCTTTAGATCTTTTGGCAATAAATTTCCAAACGAACCTGTAAATGTTTTACCAATTACTTCAGTTCCATCGATGTGTTCTAATCTTACACGTAATTTATCAGATTGCAATAATAATAATAATAATTTATCTGTACAATTGTCTGAATGGGCCATCAAACAAAATGTGACTCATGTTTCAATAAATGATCTATTAAAAATTTTAAAACCAATGCATGCCGATTTGCCTATAGATGCTAGAACTCTTTTACCAACGCCTCGGAAAGTAACATTAAAATGTGTTGAACCTGGTGAATACTGCCATTTTGGATTAAGAAATTATATAGATAAGCTTTTATCTCAGAGACAAGAGTGTCAAACCTTAAATGAACTTGAAGTATGTATTAATGTTGATGGTTTGCCCATATCTAAAAGTTCAGGAAACCAATTATATCCGATTTTGTGTAATTTATGTCAGGATAAAAATTATGTTGATATAGTTGGAGTATACCACGGTTATGAAAAACCAAGAAATACTAATTTATTTTTAAATGAATTTTGTTGAGGAGGCTGTGCAATTAATTAATGATGGATTAATTTATAAAAAACACACGTATTTAGTTAAAATTAAGGCTTTTATTTGTGATGCTCCAGCAAAATCATTTATTACTTTTACAAAAGGTCACACAGGTTATAATTCTTGCACAAAATGTCATACTGAAGGTCATTATATTATTAATAGAATTTGTTTTTCTATTGTAAATGATATTCAAAAACATAGCGATACCTATTGATTTTAGACAAAAATTGCAAGAGGAACATCATACAGGCACATTGAAAAAATTCCAGGAATAGATATGATAAAAAGTTTTCCCCTCGATTATACGCACCTAATATGTTCAGGTGTCGTAAAGAAATTAATAGTTACTTGTTGTGATAAACCTTCTTCAAAATTGTCTTTTAATCAGATATCAGACTTATCTAATTTGATATTGAAACAAGTTTCTAATATTCCTATTGAATTTAACCGCAAACCTAGGTCAGTAAATGATGCCAAAAGATGGAAAGCTACTGACTTTCGACAGTTTCTGTTTTATATAGGTCCAGTAGTTTTGAAACCGATATTAAATAAAAGTAAATATATTAACTTTTTAAGTTTGCACATAGCAGCAACAATTTTGTCTAGTTTTAAACATGTAAATTTAATCTATTATGCAGAAATGTTATTAAAATATTTTGTAGAAACTTTTGCAGAGTTGTATGGCAAAGAAAATGTGTCACATAATATTCATAATTTGCTTCACATAACTGATAACGTTAAAATGTTTGGACCTTTGCATATATTTAGTGCATTTCCTTTTGAAAATTATATACAATCTTTAAAAAAACGAATACGAAAAAGTGATAAACCTCTTCAGCAAATTATTCGAAGCAAAACAGAAATTGATCGCAGAAATATAAATAAAACTAATGTAACAGACCCTCAACCTCAGTTCGAATGGGCCACTAGTTTTAAATTTCTCTATAATAATACAGTATGAAAAAATTGTATTTGATAAATTTGTATTAAAACTATCTGAACCTGATAATTGTTGTTGTTTAAAAAATGACATTATTATTAAAAAAAAAATTGCATTAACTGAAGAGGGATTAATTGTTATTAGTCAAAAATTTCTATCTAAGGAATGTTTTTATGATTGTCGTTGCAAATCCTCTGAATTTGGTATATACTTAGTAAGTAATCTAGGTCTAACTGAGTTTTGGAAGTTAGAAGAAATAGCACATAAATGTCTGAAATTATCATATGAAAATAAATATGTCACTTTTCCATTATTACATTTAGAATAAAGTTTAATGGTGTTGCTATGAATAATTTACAATTTCAAAATATCTCCAAAATTTATCTCTGTTAATTATTCATTTTCCTTGGGTGCTAAAGCCACCAGAGTCTTTTAGGCTCTAAGCATTAACTGAAGCTAAAATGGTCGAAAATGTTTCTAATATGAAGAAAGTATGTTAGCAACAGGGTTCGCCTGACTTAAATCGTTTGATTTAAGTCGGGCGAACCCCTGGTTAGCACGTAAGCTGTACATACTGTTTTTTTTTTAAGTTTTTAGTAATTTAACACTCGAAAAAAGAAGAGGCGTAATTATCATTTTACCGTATATATTTAAGTTGCTTGTTTTTATAACCTTGTACTTTTTTGAAGAGTTTTCAGGTAAAATTCTTTTTGATCAGAATTATAGTTTTGCTTTTTGTTTGACACTATATCGATATAGAGATTAGTGTCTTGCAATATTTCATTATATTTGAAGGTGGTTATTATTAATCAAATATTGTTGTATTTGCCAGAGATGGAAAATCAGAGAACGTGAAGTGTAGTCCAATTCAAAGATGAGGACACAGTACAACTTGGATTATTGTAACGTGCTCAATTTTCTGGGTCTATTACTATTAATTAAATTAATATATTGTACCAGAAATTGTCTCTTACGATCAGTTTATTATTTATACTTCTTACCGCTACTTTAGTCTTACGCCTGAAGCCATCCCTGGCTCCTTCCGGAATTTGGTTACCGCGTTAGGTAAGATAAAGACGTTACGCGGGGGACCGTAAGATACCGATATATGAGAATTTGAATTTGATTTGTCGCGCGAAAGCGCGTCGTGTTGCTTGGTCACCTTACGGGGGAACTGGATAAATATTGAGAAAAAAGGCGACCATTTCCGATTCCGGAGGCGGACGGCGGAGAGAGAAGTTATGTGACCGGCGTATGCCGGTCACTTAATTTGTTGAGTTATATTTTAGAACCATACTGTTTGGTTAGATTCGAGTAATAAGTGAATTTGGAATGGCACAAGTAGTTAGTGCTAGTTCTCTGAGAAAATAGATAGTAAATCTGGCCTAGACAAAGGCAAATTAAATATCTAGAATTAATGGAAAGTTCTATTTTTGTGAATACTGTAATAAACGTATCTTTTATGCTGCCTAGAAGGAATGCCGATAAGTGTAAATAGTTGTACGGTATGGTACTAATCTTAGTGGATGATCAACCGTAAGTACATCTTTTATCTGTTGTCCTTGGCCTTTTCAATCTGTCCTGCAATTTACCCAGAAGCCATCTACAAAGTGCTAGTGTGTTGCGCATCATAGTTTTTAACGTTCAGTGAACGCGAATTGAAATTCAGCTTGACAATTTTGATTGTAATAATTTTAGTTCATATCTGGGTTCCTATACTATGTTTTTGTATAGCTTAACCTTTTTGACGAACGTCTAAGAAGTCATTTGTAGTTTCTTAATAAGTTAAGTGGGTCAACTAGACCGTAATTATTAACAATGTTAACGTTAAATGATTTTATGTTGAGTACGTGCATATCTTGCACATCATTTTTGAGTTAACTTTTTACCAACCTTTTGAGAGTCATTTTATATATTTTTTTGTAACATTTTTAGTAGTAAAGTTCAATGAAAATATTAATGATTAACCAATTCGAGTCGGCCGACCTATTAGTGCACTAATAACTCATTTAAGATTGTTTTGTAAGATATTTGAAATTTCCTAAGTTATCATTTTGATTTTGTTTGAGACCCTGATCCTAACAAATATTTATTTATTTCTCCTACCTCTGAAAATTGTCATATGCTCTACCGACTTATTGGAGTTAATAGATCAATATTATTTACTTTTGGAGTTTTATTTTGTTTGGTCAAAATTTATCTGGACAAGAATTTTTAGTACATTTTTTTAAGTTAGCTAGGTAAACATTTTTGTTGTATCTTCCATCGTGATAAAAGTAAACGTCACATTATAGGGAATAATAATTGTTACTGGCCACCTTTTACGAAGGAAAAAATATAGTGGCAATAAGAAAACATGTTGAGCCTAGTACATGCTGGCCATTGCACACAATTTACATGTTTAGGAAAAATACATATGGTATGATTTACCTTATATTTATTATACTCTTTGCAAAAACGAAGAGTATATTGCATTTGATCGGCACATTTCTAAAACCGAAAATATCGCTCGTAGAGAAAAAATTCATTCATCATCTTGTTAGTGAACGAATTCTGAACAACTTTCAAATTGTCCGTACGTCACGTTTCTCGTAAGCACGATAACTTAAGAAAGAAAAGTCCGATTGTATTGAAATTTGGAAACTAAATTAGTATTAGTTAGAGGAAGAACCCTATTGTTTTTGAAAAAAATCAATCAGTAAAGAGGAAAGTTGTTAATCATTTAATTTAAAAAAAAAATGTTTTCTTAATTTTTGTCGCTTGCACTAAAATAAAAATCTTGCGAAATGTTATCTCTATAATATATTTTTTTTTTATTGAAAAGATACCGTACCTAATAACTTCTGCTAACAAATGCCAAAAGTAAATAGTAATTTAAAAAATGAAATGAAGCAATTTCAAAAAGGTAAATATAATTTATTTATCAAACAATTTATATCACAGAAGATATATCCCACAGAAATTAGTCAAAAAAACGAGGAAACCTAGACAAAATTAGTAAAAATCTGAATTTTTGCACAACATTCTTTGAAACTCAAATCCACAAAAATCGCGAAAATCACAACATGGCTACCCAAGACATTGAAGGTCAAAGTCTTTTGCAAATATCTCGCATCCTATGCATCGGATGCCCATGAGTTCAATATGAAAGTCGTAGAGAATTAAATTATCTACAAGTTGTATTTTTTATTTTTTACCAAACCGCCCCCCCTTTTTCAAGATATTCAAGGTCAAAGTTTCAAAACCGTGGTTTTTCGCGAATATCTCGCGTCAAAAAAATCGGACAGCAATAAAGTTAACATAAAAGTGTCAGAGAATTCAATTATCTACAAGATTGGTATTTTGCATTTTTTCCCAAAACCTGGCCCTTTTCGATATATTCAAGGACGAAGTGTAAAAAAACTTTCTTGCATGTAGACTCCATGAATATCTCGCTCCCTACGCATTAGACCGCGACGGAGTTTACATGCAAAAAACCGTTTTTTTAAACTTCTTTAAACTTGAACATCTCGAAAAGGGCGAGGTTTTGGGAAAAAATGCAAAATACCAATCTTGAATTCTCTGCAACTTTCATGTTAACTTTATTGCTGTCCGATTTTTTTTGACCCGAGATATTCACGAAAAACCACGTTTTTGAAACTTTGACCTTGAATATCTCGAATGGGGGGAGGGGGGATTAAAAAGACAACTTGTAGATAATTTAATTTTCTACAACTCCCACATTGACCTCATGAGCATCCGATGCATAGGACGCGAGATATTTGCCAAAAACTTTGACCTTCAATATCTTGGGTAGCTATGTTGGGATTTCTGTGGATTTGGGTTTGGGATATCTCAAAGAACGTCTGTGTAAAAATTCAGATTTTTACTAATTTTGTCTAGATGAAATGCTAATTTCTCTGGGCTAATAATCTTTTATGCAATTAAGAAAATTAGCAATTTACATGCTAGAGATCCATGATATCTATTAACCTAAGTTCAGCCTGTTGTCTAGACAGTAAAATTTCGTCCATTGATACACTAACTCAAGCGCAGGTCAATGTATCAACGCAGTTAGTTAACGCAATTGCGCCACAGCACACTGCCTCACGCGCCAGCGCTTGGTGCACCAGTGCCAGTTATACTTATAAGTTCCAATGCGTCATCCCATCATCATGTGCGCTACCGGTGTGCGAGTTGGTCTGCACGATCACGATGCGGATGCATTAGCAAAGCAAATGAAATGATGCAAAATGCTGATACAATGAATAATATGGCCCGCCCCACGTCCTGCTTCAGTGACCAGTGTTGCCTCCTGCCACCGACTTTAACTTTACTGAACAGACTTGCAGATGATAGTTAGTTGGTTTCGCAGACGTATCATCGTGTCGTACCATATAACTATATTATGAATGTTTTTATCTAGGTAATTTTTTTCAGTAGTTCCTTTTTTCTCTAGTCTATATCTACATGATTAATTTCTAATTATGTCGAAACAAAAAAGTCAAATGTGGCTGCACTTTAGTGAACTAAATGCAGAAAAAAAAAGTGAAATGTTTATATTGTGGACAACAATTATCAGTTGCGAACAAATCAACTTGCAGTCTTATTCATCATATGACTAAAAAACAACCAACCAACAAATAACGAGACAAGCACCGCCGAACACAAGTACCGCATCCGCAAGCAGCGAACATAGTGAAGAATTGAAGCCAAACTCACCACCAGACAAAAATATTGAAGATAATAATCCCACTGGCCCCTCACAAGTAGCATTAGAACAATACCGACAGCGGCCAGGACCGTCCTCGAATAATTTATGTTCGCAAAGTATTTCCTAATATTTTCAGAGACTCCTCGCTATAAAAAAACAAAGAGAAATAGACCGACAATTAGTGACAATGATAACCAAAGAATATCAGAGTTGTAGAGGATGAAGAATTCAAAAAATTGCTGTATTTGCAAATTACAAACTTCCAACAAGAAAAACAGTATCGCACTCTTTAATTCCGGCAATTTACAATGGAACTCTTGATGTTGTTAAAAATCGTTTAAAAAGAGCCTTTGCAATATGTCTACCGACTGATGGGTGGTCTTCCCGAAATCGAGACTATTTTTACGGCGTTGCAGCACACTATGTTGTGGAAGACGAAAAACGCACTTTTTTGCCTCCGATTTATTAGGATGCGTCTCGTTCACTGAGAGGCACACTGGTAAAAATATTGCTAACAAATTAGGAGAAGTGTTAATCAAATGGGATATAAGCCAGCAGAACACAGTAATAGTTTCAGATAATGCTTCAAACATGAAATCTGCAGTACATTCGTTAAATTTGGTAACACAATCAGGATTAAAAGAAATAAAGGTAATAGTCAACAAAATGAAAGCAATTGTACGTTTTTTCAATAAAAGCAGTCCTGCATGCACCGAACTAAAATCTACACGAGAAAGAATGGGACTTTCACCTTTAAAATTAAAGAGCGACGTACCAACGCGGTGGAACTCTACTTACGACATGATACAACGTGTATTAAGTTTGAAGAACGCATTAATATCAACATTAGCCATTGCAAATAGTTCTTTGCTGATCAAATCTGAGGACCACGAAATAATCGACGTTTTAAGTAATGACGAATGGATCATGAATAATCAATGAAAGTTTTACCTAGAAAAAAGTGATATTTGATTTTTTTTAGATAGGCAAAGCATAAAGAGATTCCAGCTCAAAAATAATTTACCATCACTTGATTGGATAACCAAATTTCTAGAGCGAAATACTGAACTAAAACAAAGATTGTGTTCTAATATAAACAGGGCTAGACCCAACGTGTCTGTAGAAGTGATAAAAAATATTTCAGGAACCTAGAAGAGATATATATTACATGACGTACCCCCCGAGAACCTTATAAATTATGACGAGGCAAACTTCGTAGACAACCTGTAATGAAGCATTCTTTAAATTCCTGCTCCATTACTAAGATTCCGGATTTACACACGACACCAATGTGCACACGGCCCGCAAGCCTACCCATCTCCCATCTAGAGGCATGGATTTGCACACGACACTAAACTATACGCAATTCTACGTCACCAGTAAGCGAGGATTCTCGGATATAAAAGCCGGCCACAAATCAACATAATTCAGACGGCACAGTTCAAGCAGCAGTCGAAGCGAGCAGGTCACCTAGCAGCAGTAGTGTAGTGAAGTGAAGTGCAAGCAACGTAGCGAGGCGAGAACTACGAAGTGGCAGCCCCACAAACAGACGGAAGAGGAGAAATATTAGACGTCTTTTTTAAGACGCTAATATACAAAAGATAAATAAAGTCTCCCTCATTGGAGACACCATTTATTTTCCACCCTTTCCCTTCCTTTTTCCAGATCTCCCTTACTATTACTAATAAATTTTTAATTTCAGGAAGCCAGGACATCGCTGGGGAGGACAGCATGCCCGACCAAGGGATGGACGGTACCTCTCAAAGAGGGACCCCCAAGCCCATGGACCAGACCGATCATAGGGACGTGATGATCAAAGAGCTCATCGCAGAAAATAACGCGCTCAAAGCGCAACTAGCAGAGATGAGCCAAAGGATGGCACAACTCAGGGCAGACGTGGCCAAGCAGCTAGAAGCCCAGAGAGTCCAGCACGAGACGCTAAAGACCCATCACGAGGCACATAAGGCCCAACACGAGGAGCTGCTGGCCGCCATGCGGGCCCTCCAGGCCCCCCAGATACAGCCCATGATCCCCCAGATGCAGCCCCCGGCCCACCAGGCCCAAACCCAGACCCAACACCTGGCCCAGGATGTCCCCGTGGTGCAACCCCCCGCACCAAAGGAGGCACCTAAGAGGAAAGCAGCCGAAGCCGACACCGACAGTGACGGCGAATTCACCCTTGTCACCAGGACAAGGGCAAAAAAGACGGCCCAGCAGGATAATCAGGTGGTGCAGCCCAGCACCAGCAAGGACGCACCAACGTCCAACCAGGCCGGCCAGGAGCCCCCCAGCCAGGAACCCCCCCGGGACAAGGCCCCCAAAATCCCGCCTGTGATCCTCCGCAAGGCAGAGACGTGGTCCGCAGTCAGACAGAGACTGGATGAGACAGCGATCAAATTCGTCAAAGCTAGGACCGTGCGAGAGGGGATCGCCATCGAGCCCCAAACGCCCGACGACTACAGGCGAATGACGAAGATGTTCGCGCAGGAAAAGCGCGAATATCATACATACGCCCTGCCGGAGGACAGATTACTAAGGATAGTAATCCGAGGCATCCCCAGTGGAGTGACCAGCGACGAGGTCAAGGAGGACCTCCAAAACCAGGGCTTCTCGCCAGTCACAGTCCACAGGATGACGTCTAGGAGGACCAAAAAGGAAATCCCCCTGATGTTGGTTCAGGTCCCCCTCAGCGAGGAGAAAATCCTATCGGTGAACCGCTGCTGTTCACTGGTAGTCCGAACTGAGAGGCAAAGAGCCGCCCTGGAAATCGCGCAGTGCCACCGCTGCCAACGATTCGGCCATGCCCAGGGACGATGCACCGCACAGGCAAAATGTGTGAAGTGCGCCGAACCACATCACTCAGGGGACTGTGTGAAGCCAAAGACCGTGCCGGCGAAATGTGCCAACTGCCAGGGGGCACATCCAGCCAGCTACAGAGGGTGCCCAAAGTACCCCAAAAAGACGGCGGCGACGAAACCAGCCGCCGCAGCCAAGCCAACCCAGACCGGTGCTGCCCCTAAAAAGACAACACCCACAACTGGAGGCCTGAGCTACGCCAGGGTAGCTCAGGGCAAGGCAGGGAAGGGACAGAACCCAGGCCCAGCCCCCAGGCAGCAAGCACCCGCTGAGGCCCAAAACCTCACCGCGGTGCTTGCACAAATGCAACAAATGTGCTCAGCAATGAGCGCATTTTTTGCACAAATGCCAGCATTTACTAATGTATAATGTTGTTTCAGGTCAAACCAGGGTTCCTGCAGGTCGCATCGTGGAATGTCAACGGACTGCGAGAGAGAAAACTCGAGGTAGAGGAACTCCTCGCCAGGGGTGACATAGACATCATGGCACTGCAGGAAACGAAGCTGCGGCCAGACCAGGCTATCAACTTCCCAGGCTACCACGTATACAGGAAGGACTGGACCGGGCCATACAGACGAGTGATGAGAGGAGTAGCCCTGCTAGTGAAGACGAGCATCGCACACCACCCGATCCTACTCCCAGAGGCGGAGACCCTGCAGGCCACAGCCATAGTAGTGTCCACGGCACGAAATGGCGACATCAGAGTGGTCTCCTGCTACCAGCCACCCAACAACATGCTGCTAGACGCAGACCTGGACTTGGTTCTTCCCCCAGGGACCCAGACGGTTGCCATCGGCGACTTCAACGCCAAGTCCCCGGAATGGCACAGTAGGATAACAAACACTCGAGGACGAGAGCTACTGCGATTCCTGGGACGACACGATGGCAACCTGCTGGTCCTTGGCCCGGAGGGACCGACCCATGACAATGGTGTTGGGAGGCCGGACGTCCTGGACATTGCGATGCTGAAGGAGATCCCCCTCGAAGCCGAAATCACCGCCATGATGGATGGTTCCACCGATCACAGCCCCATTCTCCTAGAACTAGGAGAAAAGGACGGTGAGAACACGACAACATTCATCAAAAGGAGGACGGACTGGGAAGTGTTCCGTGCAGAACTGCAGAGGAACATAGCACACATTCCCAGACTCGAAACCGAGGCAGACGTGGAGAGGGCCATCACCTCCCTGGAGGACCAGATCCAGGCGGCACTAAGGGTAAGTACCACCGAGACGGAAACAAGGCGAGCACCAGCTCCCCTGGCCAACCTCCCAGAGGAAACCAGGCAGCTGATACGGGACAGACGAAGTGCCAAGAGACGGGCCCAGAGAACCCGACTCCCGGAGGACAGGAGATACTACAACACCCTGAGCCGGAGAGTCAAGGCCGCCCTTCAGGAACACAGACAAGAAGGGTGGCAACGCCACCTGGAATCCCTGGACACGCAGGACAGGAGCATCTGGACCACCCAACGGGCCCTGCGAAACCGGCGGACTCCCATGCCCCCGATCCACGGAGAGAATGGTGTTGTCTACACTCGCCAGGAAAAAGCCGAGGCTTTTGCCGACAGCTTGGAACTGCAGTGTAGGGAAAACCAACTCGATGATGAGGACGAGGACTGGGAGGACGACGTGAGGCGCAGGGTACGCAGGATGAACCGTCTGCCAGATGAAGACCACATCCCCCCGACCACCCCCGAGGAGGTCAAGGAGATCCTAAGGAGCCTAAAACCCAGGAAAGCTCCAGGATGTGATGGCATTGGGAACATCGCCCTCAAGAAGCTGCCCCGGAAAGGAGTAGCGGCGATGGTCAACATCATCAACGCAATGTTGAGGTTGAGACACTTCCCTTCCAGGTGGAAAAAGGCCGACGTCATAGTCATCCCAAAGCCAGGTAAGAACCTAATGTTTCCTTCCTCTTACAGGCCAATCAGTCTACTCCCAGCGATGAGTAAGGTAGCCGAACGAGTCATACTCAAGAGGATAGCCGAGAAGACAGAAGAGCTGGAAGTCCTCCCAGACGAGCAGTTCGCCTTCAGGACAGGGCACTCCACCGAACTCCAAGTGCTCCGCCTCACCGAGGAGGTCACGAAGGGGTTCAACCAACGACAGGTCACGGCGGCGCTGTTCCTGGACGTTGCCAAAGCCTTCGACAGGGTCTGGCACGACGGTCTCCTAGCCAAAATGATGAGTATGGGTTACCCCATTGCACTCGTCAAGCTAGTGAGATCGTACCTCCACAGGAGACAGATGAGGGTGAAGATCGTGGACAGGGTGTCCACGTACAGAACAATGGAGGCAGGAGTCCCCCAAGGCTCAGTGCTGTCCCCCCACTTGTTCTCCATCTTCACATCCGATCTACCCCGGACGGAGAGGACCTCCATGGCCCTCTACGCCGATGACACAGCCCTGACTGCCAGATCTTGGAGTGCCAGACTAGCCACCAGAAACCTCCAGGAGGCGGCCACCCTCCTAGAGGACTGGTGCAACAGATGGAAGGTAGCCGTCAACGCCGAGAAGAGCAAGGCGGTACTCTTCAAGAAGGTAAGAAAACAAAACCCCACAGGTCACGTTTCCATGTTTGGTGAGGACATCCAATGGCACGACTCCGCCAACTACCTTGGCGTGGTCATGGACAAAGGCCTAACATGGAGACTGAACACGGAGGCCATCGTCAAGAAGGCCAGGAGGACGAGAGCCCTAATCTACCCGATGACGGGTAGACAGAGCAGACTCAACCTGAGGAACAAGCTCACGCTTATCAGGTCCCTCATCCGGCCTCAGCTGACGTATGCTTCGGTAGCTTGGGGCTACCAAGCAAAGAGCTACCTCCATCAGATCCAGAGAGTGGAAAACGTCGCCCTCAGAACGGCAGTCGATGCACCCTGGTTCATCCGCAACGAGGACATCTATAGGGACCTGGAATACACCCCGGTCACTGAGATCATCAAGCAGAGAGCCAGAAAGATGTACGCCCTTGCCGAGGAGCATGGGAACCCACTAGTCAGGGAGGCAACTGACTATGACCCAGCAGATGCTCCGAGGCACAAGCGGCCGAAGGTGCAGCTCCTGGATAACGGGTGAGTATGAGAAGCATACCACCAACCGACGATCCACCCCCACGGAAGAGACATGACGATACCCAACCACCCACCCAAGACCCTGCGGGTACCGGACAAACAACCGTCCAGTATCTGTAGTCCCCCTAGCTCCGGGCAGACCAAAAATGCTACCAAAGCAGTTAGGTCTGCCCTTCCTCGAGCTACACAGCTCATCCTTACCCTACCGATGATCCGGATGACAGGATGCCTCTTGGCATCTTGTGTACCGGCAGTCACTCCCGCCACAAACCCAAAACACCCAACAGACCGATGACTACCCCCCGGGGGGCAAACAAGCTGGCGAAGAGCAGAAGACGAAGAAAGAAGAACGCCAGAAGAGGCCTTAGCCAGCAAGGTCCAACGAGCCAGGACCCAGGGAGGTGGACCGAAATCGTCTGCACCGCTCACAATTGTGAGTGGGGCCGACGTAAAGTAAGTTCGCCCGCCCTGCACGAGGCTGGTCCCCGGTCTACAGCGATGTATTGGGGTAAAGGGCAATAGTCCTGCCCGGCCCCAGTCATCCGAGACCGACATCTTTAGCCAAGAATATTGGCGCATAATTCAGAGTGTGAACAACTCTGACAATCTGTCTACAGCGTGCTGAGCTGGACATATTACAGTTTTGTACTGGGTCACTTCTTGAGTCGACGATATTCACCCGACGCCCGATGCCACTCCCGTAGCAACAACAAACGTCGCATCGCAATCGTTACACTCTCTATCTCCCTCTCAGATAATAGAAAATGTCCTAAGAACGGTAAAAGATATGGATATATAACCTGTACCTGTATGCTATGTAACACTGCCTGTTTGAAGAAGTAAATAAATTGTTTATATTTTTATTGGGCTGTCTTATTAACTAATCTAGACCCTGATTAATCTCCGAACCAGCTACCCGACAACAAACCGTTACATAATTTAGCGCCCGAGCAGATTTTGAGATTTTAGTTTATACCAGATAGCCCAAAAAGAGACGTTCACGAATGAGAGAGAGATATATAATGACATTTCAATTTAATTCATAGAGAAATGAAAGCATTCCAAATCAAGAGAGAAAACGAAAATGAAAAGGATTTTGTGGTGGAAATCCAGACTACTACAATTGTAACCCCAGAAGAGACACGATTCCAGATAGTACCGAAAGTACGTTAAACGGATCAAATTCCAGACACAAATACAGATTACTGCATTCTAGACGATAGCTGTACCGTCACATATGGAGCAGTAATATATTTAAATTTATGTCCAGAGTCCCGAAAATACGTTAAACGAACCGATGTCCAGAAACAAATCCAGATTACTGCATTATATACGATAGCTGTACAGTCATATATGGAGCAGTAAAATAATTTAAATTTATGTCCAGAGTCCCGAAAATACGTTAAACGAACCGATGTCCAGAAACAAATTCAGATTACTGCATCATAGACGGAATCCTGTACCGCCATACATGGAGCAGTAATAATTTTATAGATCCCAAATTTTCCAACACATGGAAACCCTGTATCCCGCAACCGTAACGAAAACAAGTCCGGTGGAACCAGAGTCATCCAAAATAAGTGATGAAGTCGGAAGTCCAAGTGCCAGACCTGCTGTCACCCCTGCCTCCGACACCCGAAGCCAAAAGGCCGCCCGCAGTCCAAGCCGTACCGTCCCAGATGCCGCCCCCAGTCCAAGACGCAACAGCCAACCCTGATGCCGTCACCAATCCGAGACGCACCATCCCCGATACCGCCACCAGTCGGAGACGTACCATCCCCGATGCCGTCCCCAGCTCGAGACGCATCGTCCCTGATGCCGTCCCCAGTTCGGAGACAGCCCCAGCCCCGAGGCCACCGACCCTTGGTAGGTCAAGTGCCTGCCTCCAGTGTTTTTCCAGGACGACGACGCAGCCCTCCCGGTCCCAGCTCCGCAACGGAAGCGACAGTTCAGGCGCCACAACCAAGATGGCCCCGCTTCCAGGATCCCTGGCATCATCCGCCTGTCCGCCATCAGCCCCCTGCCCCAGACGTCCGAGAGTGCGCGAGAATAATAATGTGTACGGCAAGCGAGTGCGCGAAAAAACTACATATATATATATATATATATATATATACCAGGCGTATACGAAAGAATTGGCCATACTTTCTTTATTTTGTTTGAAGATGTTTAATAACTTGTTTTCTCATTGTTGTATTTTGATGTTAATCCATTAGCGCCTAGCGGGTCCATTTGGGCCCAGAATGCGTGACCCGTAATATTACGAAGTAAGAAATTAAGAAATGTGTATTGCCTAAATTCTGCATGTGATACTTCTTCTATACACTTGAGTTAACACGCGCATATAGTTCACGCATCCATTTATTTGTTCACGCCTACGTTGGGGACATTTTATTACTGTGATTGCTTTTAAAGTGCAGAAATCATGGACATTCGCATGGTGTAAGTAAATTATTGGCATGTTTTTTTACAAATTGTTTTTATTATTTTACCTGTTACCCGAAACATTCTAAAAGAAGTTGTCCCTATGACTTTAGTTAAATATGTATTGAGTGATTTTCTACAGTAAAGTAAACATTACTGTCCCCATATGGGACCACTAGGCGTTTTGTAGGGAAAATTAAGTCTAACTAGAAAAATTATATGATTGTAGTGGAATTACCTTACAAGACATTGCCTACGACTCAAATTCCGATACAGAAGTTGGGGATGTGTACATAGAACCTCCTGATAGTCACGTACTTAGTGATGAGGATTCAGCAGATGAGGACGGTGGCGGTCTCGCCGATAATCTAAGCAGCCGACAACTTACTGCTGGGGCCGAAATACGTTTCACTAACAACACATGGATTGTAGGAATAGAAGAAGAACTGAACCGTGATTTTTTAGATAATAAACAGGATGACGCAGCGAGTAGTTCTACAACCAATCTGTCCATCATACAAAAATTAAAAATCGCCACAAGACCATCGGTTTTGAAATTTTGTGAAGGAGATTTAGAACCTTCAAAGTGCGACTTTCCAAAGCAAGACTATTTAAAATACAAAGACATGTCATATGTTGACTTATTTGAACTCTTTTTTTCCAATGAATTGCTATTGTTAATTTCACAGGAAATAACGAAATATGCCATATTTAAAAATTGCCAGGATCCACAGATTTCTTTGGAAGAAATAAAGACATTCCTCGCAATTTTAATAGTTAGTGGTTACAATGAACTTCCGTCAAAAAGAAGCTATTGGGAAACCGACAAAGACATGCGAAATGAAATGGTTTATGAATCCATGAGAAGGGACCGATTTCTGCAAATATATCGTTTTCTTCATTTTGCTGATAACAACACTGTGGATCTCGAAGACCAGATTTATAAACTTAGGCCCCTTACAGACTTTTTGAAAAAGAAATTTCTTGAGCATTTTATACCAGAGCCAAATTTGTCATATGATGAATCGATGATCAGATACTATGGGCGTCACGGATGTAAACAGTTCATCCGTGGCAAACCTATCAGATTTGGATACAAGGTATGGTGCTTGAATTCACCTAGCGGGTATTTGATTAATTTTGAGATATATCAAGGTGGGAATCCAAGAGCTAACGTTACTTATGAAAAACTATTTGGAAAGGCAGCAGCACCTCTCTTACAAATGATTGAGGACTTCGATGAAACTGAGAGGTTGCTTCGTTATAATTTTTTCGTTGATAACCTATTCACTGGAATCAATCTTCTTTGCACACTAAAATGGTTATGGTGCAACTGGAACAGTACGGGAGAACCGAACTCCACAAGAATGTCCGTTGATTTCAAAAAAACTCATGAAGCAGAAAATAAGAGGTTCGTATTCCACAACCCTTGAAAAAAATGGAGGAATAAAATTTATTCGATGGATGGACAACAGTGTCGTCACTATTGCTAGCACCTCATATGGAGTAGAACCACTAAGGACTGCTGATAGGTTTTCTCGCCAAGAGAGAAAGAAAATTCCAATTTCAAGACCAGATGCATTTCTACACTATAATAAAAATATGGGAGGAACGGATGTAATGGATGAAAGCATTTCAAAGTATGTGTGCTTAGCTAGTCCTACTATTCTGTTCGGATGCTAAAATGTTTTTTATATTACAGCTATCGCATTGGAATAAGAGGGAAAAAATGGTACTGGCCTATTTTCACATACTTGCTCGATGCGTCCCTTCAAAATGCTTGGCAGCTTTGTAAAAAAAGTGGCCGTACAGTACCACAATTAGAATTTAGAAGATGTATTGCACAGGTACGTTTTACTGTAAAATTTTGAAAATAGATTAGATTGGATTATTTACTTTCAGAGCTATTTGACAAGGTTTAAAAATGCCCCAAATTCCGTTGGAAGGACTTCTAAACCCCGTGAAGACTTAAGAATGGATAATACAGGCCATTATGTCGTAGCAGTTCCTAATAATAAAAGGAGGAGATGCGCGGGAAACAATTGCGATAGCAAGGGACGCACCATGTGCGATAAATGCGACGTTGGTTTGTGCATTGGGTGCTTCAAAAATTTTCATACTAAAAATTAAAACTAAACATGTATATTTCTACCAATAAAAGAGCAATTTGTCACATTTTTGTATGTTTAACAAACAAATACATTTTTGCAGGCAAACCGCCTAGTGGGCCCATATGGGTACTAACCCCCCCACACTCTTCAATTAAAAAACCACAACAAAAACTGTATTTTGGTATAAATAGACCCCAAAACAATAAGGATATACAAAAAAAACACACAATATTAAAAAAAAATTAATCCAGGCGTTAATGGGTTAAGTTAGTAAAAATTTTCTCTGATAGAATTTTGAAATTTTTTTTGTAAAGAAAGAGGGGAGTGTAATGAAGCATTCTTTAAATTCCTGCTCCATTACTAAGATTCCGGATTTACACACGACACCAATGTGCACAGGGCCCGCAAGCCTACCCATCTCCCGTCTAGAGGCATGGATTTGCACACGACACTAAACTATACGCAATTCTACGTCACCAGTAAGCGAGGATTCTCGGATATAAAAGCCGGCCACAAATCAACATAATTCAGAGTGTGAACAACTCTGACAATCTGTCTACAGCGTGCTGAGCTGGACATATTACAGTTTTGTACATCTCCTGACGCAAACACGACGGAACGAATGCAATCTGACCCTGGGAATCCTACAGCGTGTTGAACTGGGACCCCTCGAGTCGTTAGTCATTCCCCGGCGCCGTTTCGCCGTCAAAACCAGAGCGAATGAGCCTGACCTGGAGACCTCCTACAGCGTGTTGAACTGGGAAACTTCTTGAGTCGACGATATTCACCCGACGCCCGATGCCACTCCCGTAGCAACAACAAACGTCGCATCGCAATCGTTACACTCTCTATCTCTCTCTCAGATAATAGAAAATGTCCTAAGAACGGTAAAAGATATGGATATATAACCTGTACCTGTATGCTATGTAACACTGCCTGTTTGAAGAAGTAAATAAATTGTTTATATTTTTATTGGGCTGTCTTATTAACTAATCTAGACCCTGATTAATCTCCGAACCAGCTACCCGACAACAAACCGTTACAAACCCCCAATGTGAAAGTGTTGATTCAGGGATCTTTTAAATATCCCACAAGAATAATGTATTTATCGAGAACAGCGACGTCCGTATTATTTTCTGTTACTGCAAGTGGAATTATGTTACCGCCGTATATTGTATAAATCAGAGCATTTGTGGGAGGAGTGGACACATAATGGTCCTCATGGAACATGATACAACAGGACAAAATCTGGATGATTCGACCAAAATGTTTTTGAAGATTAGTTTTTTCTATCATTATCCCATATTTAAAAAAACTAAACGAATTCAAAGCTATTATTGGAGTCATCTCAGTGGCGTAACTACATGGGGTGCAAGGGGTACGGCTCTCACGGGCTTCAGAACTTGGAGGGCCTCACAGGCCAGATAATCTTGCACGCGGGCCTCATCGACTCTAGTTACGCCACTGAGTTATCTATCATTAAAAATTGTCCAAGAATGTCAAAAACATGATTCAAATTTCCTCTCCCTGCAAAGACTTAACACAGCCACTAGACGTGGCCTATTTCTGTGATTAGTCATTTCAGCGTATGAAAATTCAGTAGAGAAAAACACTTACAGAATGGAAAGCACGACACAAGGGTTGTTTGCCTAAACAACTCTTTCCAAGTTTGCTTCAAAAATGCCTTTTAAAACTTGACACACGTAATGTTGAAAATATTAAAGCTGCTATATCCCCTCGATAAAGAAAAAGTGTTGGTGAAGTCGCCAGACTATAAGAAGGAGATAGAACAGAATGCTCCATCCATACTGATGGATTAATTAATTGAAATTTCGAAGTAGTCGCGAGGAGATAAACCTTCAAATACGGTCAAAGGAAAAAGGAAGAAAATCAGTGTGAATCCAAAAAACCCAAGATGATCCGCAGGACCAATGTGAAGGAATATATGAAAAGGAAAGAAGTGAAGGTTCTAGAAACAATGAGACTACACAAGATAATATTTTGTTTGATATGCTAAAGAAAGATATGTTTATTTCAATTAAATTCCTTGAAGAAAACAAAAAGTCTGAAAGAATGAACATTGGCCAAATCCAAGAAATACTGTCAGAAGAGGAAATTACAGTTTCCTGTTTAAGAGAACACAGAAAAATTTAAAATGGTGATATCTTGCCCAATGTGCCTGATATTTGTAATATTAACATAACACAAATAGAACAAATATTTAAAGAACTATTAAGACGAGGTGGATATTAATTTATCTTAATTTATCATAAAAGACAACCTTCAGAATATGATATTTGTATTTTTAATATAGAAAATGTTTTTTTAATAATTTTTCTGTACCGAGTCATCTCATGTGTTGATCGACTCTCACATTCCATCAAAATAAAGGGACGTTCCAAGTCGCCCCAAATACGGGGGCGACTTGAGGTTTTGTTTCTAAGATATCAGATACAGTCGAAATTTGGCTCGTTTTGTTTGAATATATCAAGAGATTCAGGCTAATATATGTAAAAAGTGTAGTCAATTCACCTCGGTTGACAGTAGGGTCAAGGTGGTGACAGTGGTTAGGGTGGGTACAGTGCATCATTCGTTATTTGAGAAAAGAGAACAGCGCTATTTGACCATCTTTTTCACATAAGGAAGTAATTTCATCCCGTACTTCACAGACTCAGTTAACCAGCGACTGCGGCTGCATGGTGACACACTGTGAACGAATTTGTATTTTCGAGTGCTTAAACTTTTTTACGAGGTAAGTTTTCTCGTGTTCTAATCATTTCAATGTACTCTATTTGTTGTAAGCTCTACTTATTCAAGTACATTTTAATGCAATTACAATAAATAGTTCAATATCAAGTGATTAGATTTGTATTCCATTTTAAAAACAAAATGTCCCCTCTGTACACAGTGGTTCAAGAAGCCTTAGTACACAGTGGAGAAGACGACGATTCAGTCTTAAAAACAGAACAAATCAACAAGTGCGAGAAATCCGAATGAAAAATTTCACGAGTTAACACTGAGTGACCAACAAGCTCAATCATCTGGCATTAGCCAAATTCAGTTCAGTCAAAACATTCAAGGTGCTTCACAGGCACTATTGTAGCTCCTAACATATTCGCAGATGTGCTAAAAGCACTCTTCCTCTTCTTCTAAATAAAATTATTCCAAATTAAATTAATTTCGACCTAACTATTAATAAAATTTAATTATGCCTGAAGCTGGCGTTGTTACCATACAATGTAATTATTAACAGTCTCCCAGAATCGATAAGCAAATCTGAACGGTTCCCACCGGATTTGGTCCAGATGCTGGGCTCAGCAAAGATAACCCAACGGACGTTTCAAAGTCTTGGGACGTGGGACAAAGTGAAGTCAGTTCGGTCCACAGCTTCGTTTGAAAAAGCTCGACTCCGGCGAGAACGCGATATCCGCCGAAATATTTTAAAGTCATTTTCGGTCGCTAAATACTAATATTTTCTAATTCAAATACGTAAATTGTTAACTTAACGGACGTCAAAAATTTATATATTTTCAGAAGCGTTTCAAGTGTGAGAATAAATTCTCGAATCATTTGTGAAGTGTAACTACAAAGCGTAGAATACGGGGCTTATCGCCCGGGAATAACTGCAAGAGGAGGGGTGAGTACGTAGAACGTTCCATTTTCCCTTGACCCTAGATGGTCAATTTGTAAAGAAAGTAATAAATTTAGTTATATAATCAAATTGGTCCGGGGAAACCAGCTGTTTCCTCCGGTTTCTTGTCCAATGTAAAAGTTGTGTGTTCATCGTCATATTTTTACCACAGTAAATTAGTAATTTATCAAGACTTTGAGACGTTTTTTATTTAATTGCGACGTGATCGTCGTTTCTAGGTAAACCTGGGTTTTCAGTTACCAAGGATTTGGGCCGGCACATTGTACAAATTGTCAGGGCTACGTACCAACCTCTGAAGAGCGTGTGAGGTCCACGACTACCCAAACCACCCCTTTCCGAGGGGGTAGTTTGTAACACAGACTCATCAGGTGCAAATAAGATTATTGAAATATTTCATGAGTTGGCACTAACAGATCAACAAGTTGGACCATCTGGCATTAACCAGATTCCGTATATCAACACATTCGAGAAACATCGCCGTTAATATATTGCTCAATTTCAACACATATGTATATCATTAATTAACTTTGGCTCAATAGGACTGTCAGTTTGTATCATCATCACCAGACATAAAGAAAAGGAAGTTATCTTAAAGAAAATTTTACAGAGCGATTCAGAGGATGAGATAGAAGAAATTAATTTGCATGATTCGGATGATGATCAAGATTGGATAAAAGAGGGCGAAAAAAAAAAAAATGAAATTCATGTTTTAAATGAAGATGATCTCAAAAAGCCATTACCTAGATCGACACAAGAAGATAAATTTGTTTTAGTCGAGTTTGCAACAAAACGACAAAAGATGTATTACGTTGGGAAAATAAGAAAATAGCATATTTCATAAGTTTTTAATGCTAAAAACTAAAAACAAATTTCACATGCCAAACACTCTTTCTACTGTAAAAGAGGATGATATAAAGCTGATACTGCCAAAGCTTTGCTTGGGTGAAAGCACTTGTAGGCAACAATCTTATTATTATTTTTCTCTTGATTTATCCCTTTTCAATATTCGCTGGAATGGATTTTTTTAATTTTGACTTGTTTACCTAATGTAATTTTTAAACTGAAATTATGTTAATTTATGTACCTATTAATATTTTTGAATATTTCGTCTTTTAGGTGACTATTTTTATTATTTTCATTTAAAGTAAAGATTTTTATGTAATCAATGTAGTTTTTTTATACACTAAACATAATACAAATGATCTAAAATAAAGACTATTTGAATTGTAATTATTCGTTTTATTAGCTCAGTTATAAATACAATGATTCACTGTGCACCGGCACGAATCAGTGTATATTAAGCTTTGATTCACTGTACCCACCTTGTGGTACACAGTAGATCATTATCCATTTTTACAAAAATCCATCATTATTTTTTGCCTAATAAATATTCAAAATGTAATAATGCATTATAAAAATGGAATAACTATATTATACAGATGCTAAATTGCAGTATCCCAGCTTAACACAATAAGAATTAATTACCAGGAGAAAAACAAGTGATCCATTGTCGGCACCTTGACCCTACTGAATACATAACGTATTAAATAACATATTAAAGTATAATAATAATTTTGTTTTGTTCTATATAGCTGGGTCAGTTATAACACATATGGAAATCGGAGAGCTGAATCGCTTTGTCCCCAAATATGGCTACCTTGTCGCAACTAACAAAACTCATCAAAGCAAAAATAAGGTACTCTAGAAACAATAAGAAATAAAATAAAGAAGAAGAAAAAACCAAAAGACAAAGAGGTGAATAGTCCTTCCAATGACGAGGAGGAAAAGGGGGAATATTTTAAGAAACTAGAAAATTCAAGACACAAGGCAGGTTGAATTAGGATGGATTTGTAATGGTAAAAGATTCGTACCGAACAGGGAGGCGGGACAAGAAAGTAACTATGAAAACAACTGCAAAGAAAACTGATACATTAGAAAAAGGCATGGAATTATTTTTTCCGGATGGTATATCCACCAAAGGAAGATTAGAAACGTTTAAGTGTGATGTAGCAGATTTAAAAGAAAGCAAATTATAAATGAATACACGATTGAAGAATTTTACAACATAACTAAACTCTCGCGTCTTAACTGTGAAAAAAGAAGATAATAGAAATTCCGTTTCAAAACGAAGATCAGCAAGTTTTAACTTGTAATCACTCAACCGTGAGAACATCTGAAATTGTCAGTGATACAGAAAATGAAAATTTAACATTGCATCAATGTTCTGTAATAGAAATTGAAAATAACTTGCTGTTATTACAAGATAATTCGGATATAAACATTACGATTAATGATGATGATAATCTCGTAGACTTTTCAAGTGACACAACTAATGTAATGGTTGGAGAGTATCACTCTGTTTTTAGTCACTTGAAGAAAAATTTGTCAGCTATTGATGTATTAACTAACACATGGCAGCGTCAAAAGCCTGTCTGCAACTGCCTCGATCAGTAGAGGACATGATCCGCAATATTGGATCACATTTTAGCCGTAGCAATGTCAGGCAGGAAAAACTAAAAGAATTTCAGGAGTTCTTTAAAACTGAAATTCGCAAATAATGCCAAGTGTAACTCAGTGGTTGTCAGTTTAACAGGGCAGTATAGCAATGCAAGCTATTCGAACAATACGACGTATTGGAAGCATATTTCAGAGAGACCACATCTGAAGACCCTTCAAGAACAAATGAAGAAATATTAAGATATTTAGATAATTCGTTTATTAAAATATATCTCGAATTTATGTCTTATGTTTTGGGGATATTAAATGATTTTACCACTCGTTTTCGAAGCGAAGTGCCATTGCTTCTCAAGATAAAACCAGAGGTCATTAGAGTGTTAAAAATTTTATACAGCAATTATGCTAAAAGAGAATGTTTTGAAAATGTTGATATTTTTAGTTTTGACAAAAATCCTAGACATTTTCTTCGAATTGAAAACATTTGTATGGGTATTGCTGCCTATGAATCCATTTCGGTGGATTTTTCTTCAAACCTTGGGAGTAAGTAGTTCAAGGGCTTCCGAACAAAAAATGTCATATGAAAAAATTGATTTAATGCCTTCCCTACTTGTAATTAAAAATCTTTGAAAAAATTAAAAATCATTTATGCGTTAAATCAAAATAATATTTGTATTTTGGCTAGCAGCATCCAAATATGTAAAAAATATGCATTTAAAAATTTGATTTTCATGTCAATCGCATCGAAGTCGGCCATTTTGGTTCTTTACATCATATAATTGGAAACTTCATTACATATCACTACACCAAATTTGACTGCGATACAATGCAACTTCAAGTAGGGACTTAACGACTTGCAAGTGATAGGATTATAATCTATCTGGATTTTATTTATTTTTTTTTACTTTGCTCCATGTGATGTATGTTTCAATTTCTTTTTATTGCATTTAACACTTCCCCAATATATGTTATGTTTATGTGGTTAATGCCATTTACTTGAGATTTTTTTGTTTTTCATTAAACACTAGTTTTAAAGCTGGAGGCCAGCTTTCCTAGGTGGGGGAGATGTGTCACACAGCCATTTTAATTTATTCAGAATTTGTTTGAGACACCCAGTACATCATTAAATAAATAATTATTACGAGATTTGATAAATGAAATTAACTTGAAACAAAGTTGCATTGGGGAACAAAGGAACTGTATACTCAGCAAGAAGCTGTCACGTTCACCTCATGCGACGTTATAATAATGATGAAATGCTGATTTGGCAAAAGTAGCAACTGGGACAAATTTGAGTTTAAAAATTCAGTTGGGTTTTGGTTCAGGGTACGAATTGGTGGTGGCTTGGTGCGTGGCCCAACTTCCCTCCTGGTGAGGGTAACGAATGTAAGTAAAAATTGTTGTTGTTCTGTTTTTATTGTTTTGGGTTAATAAACCTGTACCTTGTTTTCTACCACAATGTATTATTTACTTGCAAGCAAGCGAGTAATTTATAGGAACCCCGTCTCAGCGGCCCGAGGGTCGTGACACGTGGTGGGCATAACGTGTGTTGGGAGTAATTATTAACCAACCCCAACCCGTGTTCGTGACACGAGTGTCCCTATCGGCTGAGCCACCTGGTATAATTGCTCATAGTCCCGACAAAATCTTTGCTCGTGAGAGACGCAGTTTAATCAATCGTACTAATGCTAAAAAAGCAAAAGAAATTACTAACGGTGATGCATATTTTATTTTGGTCAAATTGTATAATGTCAATAGTTATAGATGAACTCTGTTTGCGCCGCTCTTTATTTTATTTGAACTTAAATTGATATAGGCAACCCAAATTACCTAGCAGTGAATAGATGATAAACTCTATCATTTATACAGGAATTTTATTCTCCCATACAGAAAGGGCAACAAAAAGTGGACTACTGATACTGCTACCAGTGAGCCATTAGACATTATACATAGATGGTTAAAGAAGTTTCTAAAAGGCGTTAGACAAAATTTCAATTTTTGATATAAGTAAAACCATTTTCTGCGATAATTCTTCGAATATTGCCGATTCCTCGTCTTTACCTTAAAGTTTCCTTTTCCTGATTTCCTTCAATCTCCGGCATTTATCAAATTGCAACCACCAGGATTTCGACTGAACGGTGAGTTTTTACTATTATAGTCAAATACTTAGATTTTAGAAATTACAGTCTGCTAATAATAGAAATCTTTAGCAAAATAACATACAAACTCTATTTTTGTTAAATGCAATGACATTTTTTTTACTTTCTTGATGTAGAACTTAAAGTATCAATTAATATCTCTTTTCTGAAAAGAAACTGTTACTGATTTCTAAGTGGGATTTATTCTTTCAAAGAATTTTGAAGCAAAAGAACAAAGGCAATGAACCGAACATTAGGGATAATACGTTACAGGACTTACTATCCTCGAGGAAAATTCTGAACAAATATCTGAAGGAAAGTCCATTCTGATTTTTAAATTATTTTATAATAAACTGATTAATAGGTATAAAATGCCAAATCTCAGGTTATTTATTTTCTCCTTTCCTTTTGCAGATTCAAAAGTGAACATACAAACAACACTTCTCCCCCACTCCTTCCAAAGAGTAGAGCCAAGATAGGTAAGGACCTGAACAGGAATTGTTATTGATTTATAAGTGGGATTTATTCTTTCAAAGAATTTTTAAGCAAAAGAAGAAAGGCAATGAACTGAACACTAGGGATAATACGTTACTGGACTTACTTACTATCCTCGAGGAAAATTCTGAAAAAATATCTGAAGGAAAGTCCATTCTGATTTTTAAATTGTTTTATAATAAAACTGTCTTAAGGATCTCTGATTAATAGGTATAAAATGCCAAATTCGAATTGTATCTCAGGTTATTTAATTTCTCTTTTCCTTTTTCAGATTCAAAAGTGGCCATACAAACATCACTTCTCCCCCACTCCCTTCCAAAGAGTAGAGCCAAGATAGGCAAGGACCACAGAAAATTTAGTACGCATGAATCAGTAGAGGGATTAATTATTATTAATTGTCCGTCAGCATGCCAACGAAATCCCTGCAACGGGCGCTTGCAGTTTATGTTCAGTGCACAATACACGTGGTTCAGTGTTTATTAAGATGGTATCATAGTGTTTATATTTTATTTGATGGAAATTACAATACAATACAAAAGGAACACAAAATATTTTAAATTCCTCAAAAATAAAGAACTTTAAAAAAAATGAGAAATTGCTTGCCGAGAGGATAATTAAATTTAAAGAATGGTAACGTACGTTTTATTTGATAATAATATATATTTGATAATAATATAGAAAATAATGGGTATTTAACTATTTAACTACCGTATGCCCCTCTCACTTTCAATCAAGTTGTTTTGAATATTCTTTAAAACAACAATTACTAAGTTATACGCCGAGAAATGAGAGAAACCTGAAAACTGACGCTGTGCCGACTCTAGGTCTTCCCAGGAAAGGACAAATGATTGATGAAAGTTCAGAAAGATCAGCTGGACTGGCGAAAAGAAGGCGATTTAAGAAAAGTAACGAAACGTTGACAACATCTGAGACAACAATAAAATTAAATATTTCAGACAGACATAAATCATGATAGTTACCCAAGAGAAAGACTTATATTTTGCACGTAACTTGTTTTCTTGTAAATTTGTTAAAGAGACTCTTTCTTCTAAGCTAAAATGTTTACCCCTTCTACTTCCACATGACTATGTGGAAATAAAGTTTCGACAAAAAATAATTTAAAACGAGACTAAACAAATTAGCAGAAAATGTAATTTGTAAAATATTTTAGGAAAGAACAAGCCCAAATTAAAGAACTTCAGGAAAAGCTATTAACTTTGGAAGAAGAAAACACAAAATTAAAAAACAATTTTAGAAGTGACCGAAAAAGAGAAGCTACATATAAAGATCATGGTGGGAAAATTATTTACACCTGGCCAGGTTAAAAGAAGATTATATCCTGAAAATAAAATTACGCGATAGTTGCCTGAAGATATAGCCTCCGCAATATCTTTGCGCAGCGTAAGCCCTAAAGCTTATCGTTATTTAAGGTCAAATGGCTATCACTTGCCTGCACTGTCTACTCTGCGTAAATGGGCTACCTCATATTCGGTTAATCTAGGTGCTTAAAAGATATAATAATTTTGATGGAAAAAAAATCGCACCAATTAAAAGACATTAAAAAATTATGCATTCTCTCATTCGACGAGATATATGTATCTAATAGATTAGATATAGATAAGAAAGAGCAGTAGAAAATAGGTCCACATAAAAGATGCCAGACAGTAATAGTTCGAGGCCTTACTGGTAAATGGAAGCAACCTGTTTATTGCGATTTCGACCAACCGAACCAATGACTACGGATATATTAAACTCTATAATTTAAAGATTTTATGAAGTTGGTTTCACAGTTGTTGGCATTGTAAGCGGCTTGGGCATCAGCAATACAGGGATTTGGTCCGCAATAAATGTTGGGCATGAAAAGAATTTTTTTTATCATCCCAGCAATAATGCATTAAAGGTTTTGTATTTGCTGATGTGTCACATCTTATAAAGCTTCTAAGCAATCATTTACTAGATGATGGTCTTTGAGTGCAGATATGATAAGACTTGTTTTGAAAAATTGCTAGAAGTATCTACGACAGAACTACCATTAGCTTACCAAATTACCAAATATCATTTTAAATTGAAAGGCGCAAAGAGTTAAACCTGCTGTTCAAATATTTCCTAATTCGGTGTCAAAAGTAACAGAATATTGTGGCAGAAATGGTCTCATGTCACCGAAAGCGCCCTGGAAAGAGGCTGTAGACTTTGCCCTTTTAATGAATAATTGATTTGACTTGTTAAATTCGCAGTCAAAGTATGTAGCAAATTGCCTAACAAAAAATGCTTTTGGTACCGATTCGAATTAATCAGAAAAAAAAATACTAATAGTGGTATCAGATAAAATCGTCAATATGACTGTTGGACAACATAAGTCTCTTATTCCTTTTCAAAAAGACAAATAAATCCGTGGAAGAATTGTATGATTATCTTCATACAAAATATAATTAGAACATATTCTAACTTCAAAATTAAATCAAGAAATATTTAAATTTTTATATATATAAGGGTATGGGAGCTACTAACGATCATCCCCACCCTCCAGATTTTAAATATCGCCTTAGATGATTTTATATTGGGCAAGAGTTCCGCGGCAGTTTCTAAAGAAAATACGAAAACAGAAGAACATGGTGAAACATGTTTACTGACCCCTTTGGAATCTAACGGACACGAAAAAACAGACAATTTTTCCATAATTTTGGCCGAAAAAAATTGTTTGACTGGAAATATGCTCAATGTATCCAAAAATTTAGTAATTGCCTCAAACATTGCTGAAGAAGAAATATTTATTCCATATTCATTCATTGAACCACAATATTACGAAATCAATATGCCAGAAACTGAAGCTATGCTTGAAAGTTTACAGTTTACTTATATATAAAGCGGGATCCGTAGCTTATAAGTTTAGAAATAAATACTGGCATATATTGCAATATATGTCAGTATTGGCGGCATTTAGGAACCAAAACTAATGAACTGTTCTCATTAACTGAAACAAATGACTGGGTCCATTTTATTTCTGGAGACGGGCTTTTAGCTCCCAATAATGACTTACTTAAAGCTGCAGAAATACTGGACTCTGAGTTCACTTTGATGCATGGTACTTCCTCTAACGGGAAGAAACTCTTTACATCTCCAGCTGACCAAACTATGGACAAATTAAAAACCACATTGACGTGCCCTACAGGCCCGTTTTAAGCGGGCGTGCACGGCACGCGGGCGGCCGATATTAAGGGCGGCCGCACAGTGGCTTCATAGTGACGTTTTTTTTTCAAATCAGTCTGCAGGTCTTAATACTTACTAAGCATCCGGATTTTTTTTTGTAAATCTTCACTTTTTAATTGCATGTCGATCTGTCGAGTCAGATTTTCAATTTTTGTCTCTGATTTTTCAAAATTTTCCAAAGAAGCTTGAATATTCATCAAAAATTTTGAAAAATCAGGGACAATCATCGATAATCTGGCTTGACAAATCGATAGACAATTAAGAAACGAAGATTTAAAAAAAACCTTTCCGATTGTTTAAGTACCTATTAAGACCTGAAGAGGGTCCATGTTTTTTCAAATCAGTCTGTAGGTCTTAAAACACTTAAGCGATCGGAAAGCTTTTTTTTAATCGTTTTTTAATTGCTATCGATCTAAGCCAGATTTTCGATTTTTGTCTCTGATTTTTCAAAATTTTTGTTCAAAATTTAAACTTCTTTGGAAAATTTTGAAAAAGCAGGGACAAACATCTAAAATTTGGCTTGACAGATCGATAGCCAATTAAGAAATGAAGATTTAAAAAAAAACGTCACTATGGGGCCACTGTGGGTCGTAAAGCTAAAGTCTCAACTAGACAGTACGAACTAATAATAATTATGCGTTTAATTTTAAACGACAAGTGATGGCCAAAATACATCAATACATGTTCAGTATGCATACTTAAGCAAATTTAGCAAATCTACTCCCTTTCTGACGTAAATATAAATAACAAACTATCTCTTTCTAAGTTGTAAGTTACAAGGCAACCTGTTTCTTAGGCAGTTCCTTGTTCCTTTAGTAATCTTGGTCCTCAGTGACTAAGGGTCGGCATTATGACAAGACGTACGGCACGGCACCGCACAGTACGGTCCGTCAACACGTGTGTATACGAAAAGCCCTACGTGTCGGAACACACTTACGACACGGTACGACATGGCACGCCTCGGCACGTACTGACACGTGCCGTACCAATAGTGTGAAATAATGAATTTACATTATTTTATATGGCGCAGGAACACATATGACACTACACGTTTTTATAGGACACTCTCAAACATACGCGTGTAGTAGAGTGCAATTATTTAGAGAAGATAACTACGTCACATGGCTTCGCGCATCGCGTGTAGCAGTTGGCATAATAGCAATGCCGTGCCATTCATTTTTACTTCCACATCCAGTGGTTTATTTAAATATTAATGGTATTAGGCATTGCACGGCCATGCAGCTGTAAAAATAGGATCGTTACCTAGATAACGAGCACTCGGTCTCTGCGCATTCTATTACGAAGTTGTCTTCTCTAAGTAAACGGACTCTACAGTCTACATGTCGATGAGGTCTAACATTTTACCCTTTTCGGTATGTGTGCGGACACGTTTCATTTTGCGCTTGCGCAGAGCATGACGTTTTCAGGCAAACTTGTGTTTGTTCTGTTTGTTTAGTAGTATCTCACGGAATATGGTGTTAATACAGTGCAATGGACAATGAATTGCTCATTGAAAATAGATATAAAATTATCGTGGGCTTAGTTTTGGAATGAAACGATAAAATTCTCTCACCATGTCACGATTTTGCTCGGTATTTATATTATCTACCCACAAAACTCTGTAGGCAGACTTATTTTCTCTAAGATACAAAAATATACCAGCATTATCTAAATCCTTCTCCTAGTCTGTATCACTACTGTTGCTAGCACACTCCATTTTCATACAATAACAAGCCCGGACTGGACAGGCGGGAAGACCCACAAAAAAAGGTTTTATAAAAAAAAACCGTTTTCTCCCTCCCCCGCTCAACAAAATATTGTCTCGTTTAAAAAAAAATTTTTTTCCCAGCAGTCTACCGCTGCTCGAATAATTCGAGCAACGAGGAGCAGCAGTAGACAGCTTTCAGGGAGAACCTGAAGATGGCAGATGGAATTCTGCCAAAACGTCGTTTAGGCAACCATATCAACTACTCGGGAAAACACCCGGAAGTAAAAACACTGCATTTAACATCCGCGAAAACCTAAGGAACAATATGTATTGACGCATAGGAAAGGCCGGCCTAATAATTTTTGCACGCGGGCAGCCAAGTGCCTAGAAACAGCCCTGGTGCTCTATGAGGTCATTTATTGTTTAAGTCGCACAAGGATTTACATAAGATTACTAGATAGATCTTAATCAGAAAATTAGTTTTACAAATTGTAAAAAAATAAAAATATATTCAATGTTTGTAAAGATATTTGAGTTTTCTTTCAATACCTAATTAATGAGTAAAGTATTACTCTGTATAGAATATCGTAATTCTAAAAATGACTGAAGTTTTCAGAATAAGTTCTTATAAGGACTTTTGACCAAGAAATTAAAAAATCTTAAAAAATATATATATTTTTTTATTTCCCATCACTCTATGAGGTAAATCGTCATTCTAGGAATGGTTGAGGCCTTTTCTACAAGTTTTTATGAAGAATGACATTTTCCCTTAAAATGCGAAATAAAAAAAAGGTTACTAGTATAAGTTAAGTCCACATCCGTGGACACACTGCTTATACCTACATATATATAATTATATACGTGAGAATGCGTACGTGACCACTATCATTGGACGCCATCAACGTCATAGTCATTAAGATAAGCAAACTTGTCGCTAATATAAAAGCCAAGGAAACAACATTTTGGCAGTTAGTCTCAATTCATTCTTGATTTAGTTTCTGTTTGGTTCTTTTGTAATAAAAATAAATTTTTTCAAAAGATCTTCTTCGTACTTAATTGGCGCTGCGAACAGGATACCTAAACGGTCGCGAATTTATAGACGCCGGTTTCTTTCAAGAGTTTATTGGTATCTGAACCACGAGTGGCAGAAAAGGCATCTTCATTGGACACCGGCAACTCAACTGCATACTGTTTCAACATCACCGAAAAATCCTCGAGCCGCTGCACTTCGACGTCTTCTCCGAAGGATATATTAACTGGGCCAGTTGCAGAATGCACACCGTCGTCCTTAAGTACTTCATATCTTTTTATTGCAATATATATGCTTAATTGATTAATTTAATTGTTGAAACTTATGCCACTAAGAGATAGAACGCCGATAAGAAAAATTAATTGAAATTCAGATTTAGAAACTGAAGAATATTATCTTATAGACGATAACGTTAATATATCAACCATGGCAACAATCAGTCAAATAATAAATAAATATGGCAAAAGACTGCCCCCCAAATGTATTGGCGAGTCGAAAAATTTAGTTTATTTTATTAGACAGGTAGAAAATTACATTGAATTATTAAAAAAAAACCTGATGATCAATGCTTATTCAGTAAATTACTATTCGAGCAGTTTAAATCGAAATTAGTAGGTGAAGCGAGGGACATATTAATAACTTCAAATTATAATAAGTGGTCTGAAATTAAAGATGCTCTATTGCAGAGAGTTGGAGACCCACGATCTGAGGAACTACTCTTCCATGACTTGTTACCAAAATCATAATGAAATATTTGAATATTATTTCGAAAATATTAAACATAAACTACAAATCCTTATAGAGCATATTAGTATTCGCACTTCAACTAACGATATAAGAATAAGTAAAGAAGATATGTATATTAATCAAGCTTTAACTGCATTTAAAACGGATATCTTAGAACCATACTGTAGTCACCTTATGAGCCTACCTATTATTAGTTTAGAACAAGCATTGTACGAATGTAAAAAGTATGATAACAAAAAAGCGCAAGCTAACTTTATGAACTTTATGACAAATAAGTCTAAATATGAATAAACAAAAAACCCGCCAACCAAAATAAACCTATACACAATGATAATAATAATATTAGAGGACATAATTACACAGCCACACAAAGAAACGTTGTCTGGCCTGCGGACCAGACCAGTGTATTCTTATGTATTTGGACCCGCTGAAACCGAATTCGAAGTCAGAATTGTCAGACTGCTTATTTTCCCAAAAAAAAAACACCCCCCCAAAAAAGTGGTCTGGCCCGCGGATCATGCCAGTGTATCTGGCGTCAGAATTGTCAGATTCGTTCGTTTTTCTTCCCAACCCCAAAACAAACAAAAACGTGGTCTGGTCTGCGGACCATACCATATATCCTTATGTATTTGGACCCTCTGAAACCGAATCTGAAGTCAGAATTGTCAGATTCGCTCGTTCTCCATCCCCAACCCCAAGAAAACATCCCCCCCCAAAAAAAAAGTGGTCTGGCCTGCGGACCATACCAATGTATCCTTATGTATTTGGACCCTCTGAAACCGAATCTGAAGTCAGAATTGTCAGATTCCCTCGTTCTTCACCCCCAAGAAAACACCCCCCCCCCCCCCCCAAAAAAAAAAGTGGTCTGACCTACGAACCATACCAGTGAATCCTTATGTATTTGGGTCCTCTGAAACCGTCAAAATTATCAGATTCGCTCCTTTTTCACCCCTAATCTCAAAACACACCTGTAAAAAGAGAGTTTTTTCATCGTTCCCGCTCAAATGAGTAGTTCAATTTTATTAATATGATTATACTCTTATGAAGTTGTAGGATTATGGGGTTACAAGTGATATGAGGTTATGAAGTAAACATATCACAGCCACATAAAAAAAATGTTTTGGCCTGGGTACTACACTAGTACATTCCCACGTATTCTCGCGCGCTGAATCCGAATCCGAGGTCAGAATTGGCCGACTGGCTCATATGTTCAAGATAACCTAAAAAATAGCTAGAAATGACTGAAAACAGGCACTATTGCATATTTCAAGGTCTTTCGAAAAAATCAAAGGAAAATATTTCATAATATATTTTTTTATCGACTGAATTCACATTGGACTACATAACTGATTCCATTTCAGGGCTCGTTTCATAATTAACTAGAGCAGTACCTCCGGTCACCGGTAGATGGCGCGTGCGTTCAGATTAAAAAGCGAAATCCATCGTTGATCCCGTGCCGGTGAAATTGTGTCATTCTTTGTTCACGCCTAGATGGTGAAGTGTGTTTAGTGCTTTGTGAAAAAGAAAAATGGGGCCTCTCAAACGAAAATATTCATTGAACGTCCGGACAGACCCTAGAAAAAAATTGAGGAATCGGACGGAATCCGAGTGGGAGATAGAGGAATTGCCGGAGAAAATAGACGCTACAGCGGCGATCGCAGACACTGGTAGGTTTTATTGTAAATACCTTTCTTATTTTGCTTAGGTTGCTAACATTCTTATTCAGACAGTACCTCGAATTTTCTTACTGTAAAACAATCGAGCCGATTCTGGCGATGGGACATGATTGCATTATAAATAAAAATAAAAAACTTGACACCCATTCTAACGGTGGGACAAAGGTATCTAATTTAGCTAAAGTGTTTACACTAGCGGTAAAACCAAAAACAATATCACACTAGCGGTGAGACAGCTTAATTTATCTATTACATGCCTACATTTCTAACTAAACGTTTACTATTACGGTAAAATATTATTAGAAATATGGTTACATGCACACAGGCGGTGAATCACATAGAATTGGCGATTCAAGAAACCAATCGTACTCCCAAAGTTGCCACAAATGCTGACGTACCTTTTTTAACCATAATCTATTTATATCGCGCTTGTTTATATTTTTAGACAATTTCATGATTATGCCTTGGCAAATTTATTTCCTTATGCGGAGCCGTTCCAAATAGTATAATTACAAATCTTAAAATAGGCAAATAAATTCTACATCGTAGGTTGTCAAGGACACATTGAAAACAAAAATCCGTATTGCAGACATCGACTTCTCCAGACCAAAGCATTCCCGATGAAATTCTAAACAAATTGGGAAAAAGCCCCGAACAAGATAATCAACAATTAATCATACATAACGAAGTGGCACACATTTGGGGAAAAATAATTTCGTTAGGTCTTCCGCAGGGAGAGCGAGATGAACTATTGGTAAAATATGTGAGTCCTTCAAACTGCAATTTCCTGCCTCCAGAAGTTAACGCAGAAGTTCTGCAATCTTTAAGTGTTACGGCAAAGAAGAGAGACAGCCACTTTCAGGAGAGGCAGTCACTGGTAGTCACTATCAGCACTTGGCTTGGCAATTTCAACTCTTTTGCCTCTAGTTTTCAATGAGGCTGAAAAGCAAAGTGTAATGAAAAATCTTGGAGATACTGGACGACTAATAGCAACATTATACCATGCAGAATCAATTTCAAGAAAGTCCTTCGTAATTCCAGGTCTTAATAAAGGAATGCAGCCGATTCTAGAAGAACAAAAGGTGGACACTTTCCTTTTCGGCCAGGACTTAACCGAAAAAATTAAAGAGGCACAAAAGACCGAAAAAATGGGAGCAGACTTGAAAGCACAGGCAGTAAAGAAAACGAATTTAAACTCCAGAACCCCACCGACATATCAGACACAGCAACGATATCGTCAGGTGGGGAACTATCCTCAGAGAAGGTCATGGCGACAAGCATACAATCCGCGCCAACGACAGGCATTTTGACCTCGGTTTTACCCAAGGCAACCATATCAGTTCCCACAAAAACAACAACATCTACGTACTCAGAGACAATAGAGGTAAGCAGACCTGCGGGCAGAATCTCGAATTTTTTTTCCGCTTGGACAAAAATCACCCTACATTATTATCCTTCATTAAGAGCTATGTCATACCTGTGGCTAATATTTTACCTCACCAGGAGGATTTTAAGGGGGTGAGTTGGAAACTGAAAAAATAAAATATGCAGTACAAGACTTAATTCAAAAAGGAGCAATTTCAAAATACGTCCCTACAAAGGGTCAGTTTCTTTCTCCATATTTTTTAGTCAATAAACCTGACGGCACATTTAGATTTATTTTAAACTTGAAAAAATTTAACAAATTTCTAAGACCACCCCATTTCAAAATGGAGGACATACGAACTGCAATAAAACTTATAAGACAGGGAGAGTTCATGACTAGAATAGATATAAAGGATGCTTTCTTTTTAATTGCCGTTGCTCCAGAGAGTAGGAAGTATCTCAGATTTATTTTTTTAGTGACTTTATATGAATTCAACTGCCTTCCATTTGGACTGGCAGTCTGTCCATACGTTTTTTCCAAAATTATGCTAACAGCCATCCAAAAATTGCGGCTCCAGGGCCTTCGTTTGGTAGTCTATTTGGATGAAATTCTAATTATAGGCAATTCACCTGAAAACTGTTCAAAAAACTATAACGTTGATTAAGGGGCTAGGGTTTATAATAAACTTAAACAAAAGTTGTCTTATTCCCTCCACTAGGTGCAAATTCTCTCCCTGTGTTTGCCTTAGAGCTACCAGAGCAGAAAAGAAAAAACCTTCAAAATTCAATTAAACAAATGGCAAAAAACCATTCTTGTTCAATTAGAGAATTCGCAGTCCTAACTGGTTTACTTGTAGCCGCTTGTCCAGCCATGCGTTACGGTAGCTTATGTTGCAAGGACCTAGAACGGGAAAAATATTTGGCCTTATCCAAAAACAACAATAATTTTGACTCAAAAATGGTTTTGTCTAGTAATTTGAAAGAAAGTTTTACCTGGTGGCTAGAACACCTTTCAAACGGTGATAGATTGATAAGAGATTCAAGTTTTGCTATCGAAATCTTTTCGGATGCAAGTTTATTCCGATGGGGCGGTTTTTGCAATAATAACCCAATAGGATGGTTCTGGAACACCGAGGAGAAACACTTTCATATTAACCACCTAGAACTATTAGCGGCTTTTCTAAACCTAAAAAGCTTTGCCTCAAATTTGAGTAATTGTTCGGTTTTATTACGAATAGATAACACCACCGCGATTGTCTACATCAACAAAATGGGTGGGGTAAAATTTCCAGCCCTCAATGATCGAAAAGAAAAAAATGTGGTTATTCGCGTCATATATCCCTTCAAAACAGAACAAAATTGCCGATGGAGAATCGAGAAACACAAACATCGACACTGAGTGGGAGCTATCAGCTCTGCCTATAACAAAATAGAAAAAACTTTCGGTATTGCGGAAGTGGATTTATTCGCTTCGCGAATAAACGCAAAGTGTCCACGATATATCTCGTGGCAAAGGAATCCCGAGGCTTCCGGGATAGACGCCTTTACTATCTCGTGGAGACATTTCTTCTTTTATGCCTTTCCTCCTTTTGTCATGATATTGCGAACACTCCAAAAAATTATGGACGACCAGGTTAGGGGAATCCTAGTGGTCCCTCACTGGCCATCACTGATTTCCTGTTTTCAACTCACTTCTAGTAGGAAAACCTCTGTGCTTCCAACCTTCTGATAACCTTTTATTATCTCCTTGTAGGAAGATACAACACCCCCTAGCCAAGACACTCACTTGGCAGGGATCTTATCAGCCAAGCCTACAGAGCCCAACGAATACCGGAAAAAACAATAAAAGTGTTAGTCGCATCCCTGGCCGACTCCACTTTACGACAGTACAACAGCTCATTAAAAAAGTGGTGGAGTTTTTGTAGGGAGAAGAATTATGACCCATTTAACACGTCATCAAAAGCAGTCTTAGAATTCCTGCAGTTTCGTTTTGACGAAAGTGCAACATATGGGTCTCTCAATTCGGATAGATCCGCAATTTCCTTAATATTAACAGGCGATCTTACTAATGACTTAACCATAAAACGTTTCTTCAAAGGGGTATTTAGGTTAAGACCTATAAAGCCAAAATACGACAAAATTTGGGACACCGCTATAGTTTTAAATTGTATCAAAAAAATAGCACCTCTTACTCTCTTTAAATTTAAAACAATTATCTTTTAAGTTATTAACATTACTAGCATTGGCAACGGGACACAGGCTGCAAACTTTTTCCTTAATAACCATTACAAACATAACAGTTAACACCAGAGGTATTGAAATAAAAATCACCGATCTAATAAAGACGTCTGGACCAGGAAAATTTCAACCTCTATTAAATTTACCCTATTTTACCAACAGCCCCGAACTGTGCGCAGCTCACACATTGGTCCGATACTTAGACGTCACAAAACCATTACGTAATACCGACAAATTATTCATAGCGCTGAACAAGCCGCATAAGGCTGTTGGCTCACAGACTTTGCCCCGTTGGTTAAAATCAGTCTTGGCAGAAAGTGGCCTAGATATCAAAGAGTTTACTGCCCACAGTACACGTCATGCCTCAACGTCCAATGCATTAGCAAAAGGAATTGATATACAGTGAATACAGAAACATCAAAATGCTTTGCTAGGTTCTACAATAAACCTATAATTTCCCAAGAAAACTTTACGGAAGCTTTATTGCGTTAGGAGAAAAGGTTGTGTTTTCCTTTTTTCCCTCTTTACGTTATACTTAAATTAGTTCTTGAAGTCATTACTTCTTATAATTGTATAACAAATTTCCTAATAAAACAAGTTGCAACTTAAGTCTCTAAACATCTACTCTAGTTAATTATGAAACGAGCCCTGAAATGAAATTGAACCATCAAACGAACTTACCTTAAGTGAAGTTCGATGGTAATTCCATGAAGGGCTCGTGAAGTAATTAACTCCCAACCCAAAAAAAAAAAAAAAGTTCCTTACTCTACTATCACAACGTCACCCACCCCGTAGCTTAAGTTGCACATTCTAAAAGAAATGACACAATTTCGCCGGCACTTGGAAGACACGAGATCAACGATGGATTTCGCTTTTTAACCTGAACACACGCGCCATCTACCGGTGACTGGAGGTACTACTCTAGTTAATTACTTTACGAGCCCTTCATGGAATTACCATCGAACTTCACTTGAGGTAAGTTCGTTTGATGCTTCAATTATGTATATTTTAACTCATACAACCTCAAGGAAATGCGTGAAATCACTCAAATATGAAATTTTCATATACCGTACCCTAAATTTTCGAAGTAAGGGAATCAAAACAGTTTTGTATTTTATTTGTTGAGAAAGTGACGTTCAATGCATGGTCAGAATGTGTTTCGTAGGTGGGGCATTGATTCCTAACCTCAAAAAACGATCGAAATCACTCAAAAATAAAATTTTCATATACCTCATCAAAGATTTGCGAAACAAACAAATGAGTGTAATTTCTTCTCATACATACTGACTAAGTTTCTATTCGGTTGGTATCAAATTAATGATAAACTAAAAAAAATAAATTTCTTTTTAAATTTAACCACTTCTAAAAATTCCCTGTACAAGCGATGACTCCTTCGAGCAGTTGATTTTAAAATCTCGTTTACATGCCATTGGTCTGCTCTCCCGGAAAACGCAAGAGAATAATTACAAATTCTAATGTATCTAACTGATAGAATCTCGAACATTCATTTTATTTTTAGCTATAGAGGAGAATATTCTATCTTTCTTCTCATGGTGTTCCTGTTTTTTACATTCAAAAGATCGGCGCAAAGAGAGTCGTTTGCGTTTTATTCCTATTGAAACCACTTTTCTTTTTAACATCCAACAGAAATCAATCATCATATTTATATCTCACCTTCCTTGATATCTACGTTCCATTTCTTTGATGTTCTGATAGAATCACTCAACCTATTCTTCGCTGTAATACCCAAGATTTTTCGGAAAGTAATCTACATGTGAATTTAAGAAATTCAACCTTAAATTCATTTGACAGTTTAACTAATAATTTTTAAACATTTCCGCTACTATTTCTTTGAAATTTTCACTATTATTTCCTATAAAATTCTCCACTACATTTTTGAAACTGATCCAGTCAGCTCTTTCAATATTATCCATTTTCATTTCTAAACATCTTTCTGATTTTTGGTCCATAAAAAATTGATTGCTTTATTTCACATCTGAATGTTTGGAAGTATTAGTTATGTGCGCTGGAAACAATCACTATCTGTATGCAAAGCTTTAACGTAAATACTTTACAAGGCCAAATTAAAATGAAAGGTGGAAGGTCTTTTGAAGGATTGACCTTATGCCTAGGTTGCAATGACTCCTTTTTAGACCCAAGTTTTCTTTTGTAGTAGTTTGCACGATCACTTCTGTCCCATCTACATAAAAAGCCTGACCACTTTGCCATCTCAACGTTCGAAATATTACATTTTTATAACATTGTACCTGGTTTTCTTTTTTAGAAGATTCAACATTCACTTACGTCTTTTTTCATTTGTACGGCAGTATAAACATGTAGCGTGTTTGAGAATTTTTTCGTATTTGCGACAAGGGTACCTCCACGTGGTGACGGCCGGCAACGGATTTCTTCTGGCAAAGTACCTGGGTAAACTAGTTAAGCCGTTATGGCAAATACTAAAAAAACCGTTACGATGCAAGATATCGCAAGCCCAGTATTGGCGGTTGGTCAGGGTGGAAAAGCGGGCCCGCAGGCGTTGTTATCCAGCGACCGTAGCTCTATAGTAGTGGGAAACTTGGCTACTTTAGAGCTTAATGCGACAAGAGAAGGCATAATAATTCACTCATAGATTTGTTTTCTCCTCATCGTATAAGTGTAAAAAGGGAAGAACACAGGAATGCAGTGCAAAATGAGGAGAAAACATCGTCCCTAGTACAGCACGTAAAAATCACAGGACACAAAATAGACTTCGACAACACCAGAACAGTAGCCAATATCGAGCATTGTACATCAAGAATTACCAGAGAGGCCATAGAGATCGAAAAAAGACCACAAAATCTTAACAAACGAGATGACACGCAGAGATTACCCACTGCATGGAAGCCCGCACTTTCAGGCAGACATATAACGAGAAACACACGACGACCCACGGCAAACGAACCAATCTCGAGTCGGCACGTTCGAGCAGTGACAAATCACGAAGAAACTCCACAACCTACCACAAGAGGACCTATCACGAGGAGCCGGAGCCAAGCGCTAACCAATCAAACAGAAACACGGCAACCTTCGATGACAATTAGACATGAGAATGCACGACCACCAATGAGAAGTCACGTGAAACGTGACGTTTCAGCGAGGCCACTTGTCGGGTTAGCTCAGGCGCCCACTACGCCTCCCATACACAGCAGAGGGCCAATAACACGTAGCCAGTCACGCAACCAAACAGAAACACGACAACCCCCGGTGACCAATAGAAACGAGGATGCACGACCATCAACGAGAGGTCACGTGAAACGTGACGTTTCAGCGAGGCCGCTGGCCGGGTTAGCTCAGGCGCCCGCTACGCCTCTCACATACAGTCGAGGACCGATAACACGTAGCCAGTCGCGCATGCGCGCTACAGGCCCAAGCATATATAAGGAACCCCATAGCGCGGAGTATGTCGTCCAGTTCAAGCAACGAGGAGCAGCAGTAGGCAGCTTTCAGCGAGAACCTGAAGATGGCAGATGGGATTCTGCCGAAACGTCGTTTAGACAACAATGGCTCCAGCAGGAGCCTATCAACTACGTGTGAAAACACCCGGAAGTACACCAACACTTCATATATATATATATATATATATATATATATATTATATATATATATATATATATATATATATATATAAATATATATATATATATATATATATATATATATATATATATATATATATAAATATATATATATATAAATATATATATATATAAATATATATATATATATATATATATAAATATATATATATATATATATATATATATATATATATATATATATATATATATATAAATATATATATATGCATCGGTCCCTGTAGCACATTCAATTATAACAGAAGAAGAATATGCAAAACTAGGTAATATACTAGAAAAAATGAAATATTCAGAACATAATTGGCACAATTATTAATGGAATAAAAAATACAAATAACCGATTACTAGACCTAGTTTTATCCAATAAAACCTGTCAACTCGAAAGGGCTATTGATATTCTCATTGCAGAGGACGACCATCATCCTGCTCTTATTTCGACATTTAGTATCATAAAAAATCATGACACTGGTAGGTTTTATTGTAAATACCTTTCTTATTTTGCTTAGGTTGCTAACATTCTTATTCAGACAGTACCTCGAATTTTCTTACTGTAAAACAATCGAGCCGATTCTGGCGATGGGACATGATTGCATTATAAATAAAAATAAAAAACTTGACACCCATTCTAACGGTGGGACAAAGGTATCTAATTTAGCTAAAGTGTTTACACTAGCGGTAAAACCAAAAACAATATCACACTAGCGGTGAGACAGCTTAATTTATCTATTACATGCCTACATTTCTAACTAAACGTTTACTATTACGGTAAAATATTATTAGAAATATGGTTACATGCACACAGGCGGTGAATCACATAGAATTGGCGATTCAAGAAACCAATCGTACTCCCAAAGTTGCCACAAATGCTGACGTACCTTTTTTAACCATAATCTATTTATATCGCGCTTGTTTATATTTTTAGACAATTTCATGATTATGCCTTGGCAAATTTATTTCCTTATGCGGAGCCGTTCCAAATAGTATAATTACAAATCTTAAAATAGGCAAATAAATTCTACATCGTAGGTTGTCAAGGACACATTGAAAACAAAAATCCGTATTGCAGACATCGACTTCTCCAGACCAAAGCATTCCCGATGAAATTCTAAACAAATTGGGAAAAAGCCCCGAACAAGATAATCAACAATTAATCATACATAACGAAGTGGCACACATTTGGGGAAAAATAATTTCGTTAGGTCTTCCGCAGGGAGAGCGAGATGAACTATTGGTAAAATATGTGAGTCCTTCAAACTGCAATTTCCTGCCTCCAGAAGTTAACGCAGAAGTTCTGCAATCTTTAAGTGTTACGGCAAAGAAGAGAGACAGCCACTTTCAGGAGAGGCAGTCACTGGTAGTCACTATCAGCACTTGGCTTGGCAATTTCAACTCTTTTGCCTCTAGTTTTCAATGAGGCTGAAAAGCAAAGTGTAATGAAAAATCTTGGAGATACTGGACGACTAATAGCAACATTATACCATGCAGAATCAATTTCAAGAAAGTCCTTCGTAATTCCAGGTCTTAATAAAGGAATGCAGCCGATTCTAGAAGAACAAAAGGTGGACACTTTCCTTTTCGGCCAGGACTTAACCGAAAAAATTAAAGAGGCACAAAAGACCGAAAAAATGGGAGCAGACTTGAAAGCACAGGCAGTAAAGA